>PVKB01000207.1:69623-354438 GCA_004027205.1 Ctenodactylus gundi
GCCTATCAACAAATTCCTGGAAAGGTTCATCAGGCCCCTGTCTAATTTTAGAAATGTCACAGTGAAGAGAACCTTTAGATGGTAGTGTTGTCCAAGCTCTTTTTGCAGAAGCATTAATTTGAGCATAGACACCTGGGTTATATAAGAGTTGACTTGGAATATCTGCAAATTGACCTTCTCCTGCCAGCATATCATAATTCACCCCCGCATTATTGGCCTGAGCATTCAATGGAGCAGTTTTCTGACATTGTTCAGCAAATCCAGTTTTCCACAGTAAATAGTCTCCTCCCGAAAGGCAAGCCTTGGCGAGATGTTTCCAGTCTCCGGGAGGGAGAGCGTCTGTAGCTAAGTCTTCTAATATAGGTAGAGTAAAAGGAGCCGTTGGCCCATATTGAGCACAAGCAGCCTTTAGCTCTTTTATCTGTTTAAACACCACAGGGCGATGTGATTGAACTACATTACCCTGTGCATCAGTTTCCTCAAATACCGGGCACTGCAAATGAAAACCCTGAGTATCTTCCCCTTGTTCTATGGCCTTCTGAATTCCTGCCTGTAATGGGGACAAAATCTTTTGACGATATCCTGCGAACAAGGACTGAGGAGGAGTGGCTCCAGGTTGTATCAAAGCCACCAAAGGATTCTCAGGACTCGATGGCATCGGAGAATCAGCTTTAGTTTTATCTGCCATAAAAACATTTGCAGGGGCAGGCCAGTCACTGACTGCCCCCACATCCTGATACATTGGGGGGCGGAAGGGGCTACCGACTTATAATCCCTCGCTTTTAATAACTTCTGGTCCTCCTGCAAGGACCAGGGACTAACAGCATCAGTAGCATAAGAGCTTTTTACACTATCCCTAAGCTTTTCCCGAGTATCTAAACGCATAGTTCCTTTCTCTGGGAACCATGGGCACAAACCTTTAAAAAATTTAAAAATTGTTGCAACCCTTCTTTTACTATTTCAACTCCCCGGCATGCCAACATCATCATGCATATAAACCACATTTCTTGTCCCATTTTATCACCGCCCTTTTTACCTCTTTGTCCTTTTTTACCTATTTATTACTTATTTCTGAGCGCTCCTCTCTGGCGGTGTCCGTCACTGATTCCCCTGTGCTCGTGCCCCACGTTGGGCACCAAATGACCGAGGCCGCTCGGTCAGTCAACGAGAACACGAGAGGGGGAGTGCGGATTGAAGAAAACTGGACTCTTGCAAAGGACGCTGCAAAAGACGCTTTATTGTTTACATCTTCCCTTATATACCCTCTTTGCCTTCCCACTAGTCAACAGTCACGTGTTTCCACTCCTGATGGAAAACCAAAAACACCTGGAACCGCAAACGGTCAAAACAACACTCTCAAAAGGTCAAAACAACACGTGACTTAGATTGCTAACACCTGGAATTCCAAGTGGTCAAACGGTAAAGGAACTTGGCCGAGGTCAGCAATGCTGAGGCTCCAGAGCCCTGCGGACCCCAACAGTAAAGTATAAACTAAAACACATAGGTATATTGCTTAAGATACTACTTAGCAAAGGATAGGCATTCGGTCTAATTTATTGGTCATAATTTATTGTTGTCAATTCAGATTATTCATACTGCTTTGCCTTACTAAACAAAGAAAGCACGCACAAATTAGCCTTTTCAAGGTGGCTCAGGAATATGAATTATTGTGTGATAATTCAATGGAATGATACCCTGAGCTCATTTAGTTCTACTCTGTGACTTAACATGTGAGAAAAATCTAAGCAATGGAACCTCCCCAGGGAGGTTCACTGGCTTCCCCGAGGTCACATACAGTTAATTAGTACTTTTGCTTCTCTTTTCTCTCTGAAGACTTCCTCCAAGATCTGCTTCCTTTCCTCTGGAGGGGCTACTTCTTTTCCTGTATTTGTTATTACCCATATGTGAGTTAATTCAATTATGAACTTTTCCTTTAGGTAATTAACCCGATTTCTGTCTTCATCATAGTATCTCAGATATTATATTTTCTTCTCTAGTCTCTGCTCTATTTTGACCCTGAAGTCACTTTTTTAAGTTAAATGAGGACAAGTGATAGAAATGGTAAAAAGAAATCTAAACATTTCAGAATTTTAATAAAGAATGGTTGGTATCAACTTTCAGAACCTACCAACATGTCACGTATTCTTCAGAAATCATACAGATGTTCATTGTCATCTTTTTCCAACTCCTTATAGTAAGTACTTGAGTGAAGTATAATTTGTGTATTTAAAAAATGAACAATGGGGCTGGAGGAATGGCTCGGTGGTTAAAGCGTTTGCCTAGCAAGTGCTAAGTATCTGAGTTCAATTCTCCAGCACCACATAGGCCGGGCGTGGTAGAGCCCACCTGTAATCCCAGCACTCGGGAGGCTGAGATGAGAGGATTGCTATGAGTCCATGGCCAGCCTGGGCTTCATAGTTCAGGACCAGCCTGGCTTACAGAGTGAGACCCTGTCTCAAAAACAAAACAACAACAACAAAAAACCCCCCACAAAAACAAAAACAAAAAACAAGCTTAAGTGCAAAACTCGATAATGTGATGAGTTTTGATAAATTTATGCACTTGGGCAAGAATCATCTACAAGAAAGAAATGTCCTTAAGCGTTAGAAAAGTCTCTTATATCTCTTTCCGGGCATCCTGACCTTGAACATACATGATACACCCTCTTCTGATTTCCCTTTTTTTTTGAATCTTGCAGATGGGACCCACATGCACATACCAGGAAGGCATTCTACCACTGAGCTTAACACGCAGGCCCAACTATTGCTTGGTTTGGTCTGTTCTTGAATATTTTGTAAGTGAAATCACATAGTGTGTGTACTTCCATTGTGTGAATCAGCTGTTCATTCCTTCATAGTGTGTAGTATTTTGCTGTATGAATATACCATATTTTTTTTTTTTAAAATGAAATCATTCTGATAGTTGGGTTCTTTCCAGTTTGGACTTTTCCAAATAAAACTACTATAACCTTGCATAAGTTTCTATTAAAAAACATATGTGCTCATTGGGGAGGTAGATGCCCAAGAGTAGAATTTATCCACTATGAGGATAATGCATGTTTCATTTTATAAGAAACTACCAAAAAGGTTTCCAGAGTGCTGTTGTATTTTATACTCTTCCAATACACCATATCCTCACCAACACCTAGAATTACTAGTTTTTTATATTTTAGCCATTGTATTGAATATGTGCTAGTACTTCATTACCTTAATTTGTTGAGTACCTTCTCATAGAGTTAGGAGGTTTTTTTTGTTTGCTTGTTTTTTGTTTTTTGAGACAACGTTTCGCTCTCCAGTCCAAACTGGTGCTGAACTCACTATGTAGCCCGGGCTGGCCTTGGGCTCACAGCAATCCTCCTGTCTCAGCCTCCTGGGTGCTGAGATTACAGGTGTGCGCCATCACACCCGACTTATGCGGTGCTGGGGAATCGAACTCGGGTACTTAGCGCTTGTGCTGAGCCATTCCTCCAGCCCCTTATTTGTCTTTTATTACTGATTTGTGAGTGTTCAGACATTCTGCTTACCTGTGTTTCATCTTTCCCAGTCTGTAGCTCGCTTTTTCACTTCCTTCCTGTGTCACTTCATAGCAGAAATTTTTTCCAATTCATCAGTTGTTTCTTGTCCAAGTAGTGAACTGTGTTTTAAGAAATAATTACCTATCCCCAAATGAAAATATTTTCTCCTGTTTGCTTCTAGAACATTTATAATTTTAGTTTTACATTTATGCTCCTCTTGAAACTGCCTCTCCTATAATTTTGGTACCCACACAAACAATTCTCAGGAGGTATTTATATTCATTGGTGTGAGGGGATAGAGGTGTGGCTCAGTGATCAGAGCACTTGCCTAGGAAGTGTGAGGCCCTGGGTTCAATCCTCAACACCACTTAACAGCTGGATGTCATGGTGCAAGCCTATGAGTAACCCCAGCACGAGGCTGAGTCAGGAGAATTGTCATGAGTTCAAGGTGAGCCCGGGCTACATAGTGAGCAGAACCAGCATGGCATACCGAGTAAGACCCTGTCTCAAAAAAAAAGTCATTGGCATGGATGAGATGATTAAGAGTGTAAAAAGACAGGGGGAAAGGGCTCAAGATATGCTAATCAAATATCCAGTAGAACGTTTTAATAAAATTTAGTTTGCAGATTCTAAAATTTGTCTGAAAGGAGTAGCTCAAGAATTGTCAAGAGACTTTTGCAAGGAACAAATTGGTGGGGCTTTCATTATAACATATTAACATTTTATAAAGGTATGTATTTTAAATTGTCTGTTACCACAGAGAAATAGGAAATTGTAACAAACAAAATAGGATTCAAATAGAAATAGAAACTTTTTCTTTTTTTCTTTTTTCTTTCTCTCTCTCTCTCTCTCTCTTTTTTTACAAAGAGCCTTCTTTATTGAGAGCAGTGGGGGTTTTTCTTTTTTTTTTGACAGAGTATTACTCTGTAGCCTAAGGTGGTCCTGAACTCCTTTTTGTAGCCCAGGCTGACCTCAAACTGATGATGATCCTCCTGCCTCAGCCTCTTGAGTGCCAGAACTATAGGTATGAGCCACCAAGCCCAGTTTATGTGGTTCTGTGGAATCTAATCCAGAGCCTTGTACTTGCTAGGAAAGTGCTTCAACTGGTGTTCTATTCCTCTAGTTCCAGTAAGGTTTTGTTTTTGTTTTTCAGGCTGCTTTCTTGTGAGCAGCAAACGTTACTAGTAGGAACTTCTAAGCACAAGAAAAAAGATGCATATGTCCATAGATGGTATGGAAAGAGCTAAACATCCACTTGGAAAAGAAATAAAATATCTAGCACTCACTGAGGCAAAAATAAATCCCAGATGAAGCATAAATCTTAACATTAAGAAATTACACACGTAAGCAAGACGGGCATGGTGGTACATGCCTGTAATTTCAGGTAGCTGAGACCCTGGGGCAAAAGGATTGTGAGTCCGAGGCCAGCCCAAGCAACATGGTAGAAAGAAAGAAAAAGAAATACAAAGAATGAACACATGCTGAAAGCAAATACAGGAAATTTCCATATGATCTCAATGAATATATATACAAGTACAAAAAAAGTCAAGCCAACCTTATAAAATTTATCGTTTGCATGAGATTCTAAGTAACGTTAAAGGACAAGCAAAATAAGCCAGTGACATATTGTTTTTAAAGATCAGATGAAGAATTTACAATGGAAAACACTCATTATGTATCAGTACAGATTCCCAGCTGTTAATACATTGCTAGTGCCCACATTTAGATGGGTACATCCTGGAGTATTGGTAGTCCCAGCTTCTGGGAAGACTGAGACAGGAGGATCCCTAAGCCCAGGAGTTCATGGCCAGCCTGGACAACATAGCAGACCTTGTCTCAAAAAAGAATTGTGTCAGCTTTTGGAGGATGGTATCCATTTGCTAGAATATTAAATGTGCAACCTTTTCAGTCGTTCATACCTACACATCTACTGTAGAGATATACAGGTGCACTGAGGCACGTGTGAGGGAGACACCAGAGAATTAATGTTGTTAAATGTTTTTTTAAGTTATGGAGTAATCATATTATGTAATGTTGTATTTCATTAGATCTAATATAACATCAACCGTAAGACCATCATTATTTTTGTATCTATAAGAAAAACAAAACAGCCAATCAAACTATGATACAGTACTTTCTTATGCAGAAGTTGTGTTTTCTATTCAGTGAAAGAGCTTTTCGACCCATATGATCTTACATTTGTGAATCATCAGCTTTTGCACCCCATCAAGAGAAAATACAATGGAAATAAATAGGCAAAGATATACCTAAAATAACTGCACACCGAGGATCTGACTCTCCTGAATCACTTTTGATTCAAGGTCATCACTGAGGTATGTTTTATCGTCAGGTTGTCCTGTGTGTCGTCCACGTCATCAGTGAAACTGCATGCCCTTACATATGATTCTTCAACTGAAGTTTCCAAGACTTGCAATCAAACCTCCCACACCTATTTTCAGGTTTTGATGCACAAGTGGGTTCAGCAGTAAGAAGTTTTCATATTAATATGTGAGAAATTGTATGTTTGAAATTGGTGAGGGGCTGAGGATATAGCTTCATGGTAGAGGGCCTGCCTAGACTGTGCAAGACTTTGTGTTTGATCCTTAACGCTGGAAAAAAAAATGACAAGGTGTGTACTGTGTTATCAAAATCTCTTCCAGTACATATTAAACAAAAGTAGTAATTTGCAAAACACAGTTCTGTTCCATTTGTAGAAAAACAAGACAAAACTTACGTGCTTCTGTAGCAGATACTGCAGATCGGCTCCCAACAGCTATTTGTAATCATTTTTCTTTTTAACCTCCAACTATTTATTGAGATATAACTTAGCCATCATACCATTCATTCATCCATCCAGAATGGGGGGTTGAAATTTAAGGAGAATGTTGGCTGAAGTTTCCTTTAAAATACTCGCCCTCCCTTTGAGTACACAGATCCTATTGGTCTCGCCACTTTCCGCAGTTCTAGAAGTCCTCTTTCGTGTTTTTATGAAGTGTGATCAAAAATAGGTGAAGAGGAAGGCATCTAGGTGCCATGACACAGGAGGGACTGACTGGCAGATGCTGCAGGAGGTTGAGGAAGATGAGACCAGAGCAGAAGCCAAGAGGATTGACAATGTGGGGCACTTAGTTAAGGATGTGACCTGACAAAAGTGACTGGGGCACAGTCCTAAATAAATGTCTTTTATTTCTGTCTTAGTCACTTTCTCATCATTTCTTAACAATAATTTTATTATGGTAAAAAATTTACATAACATAAAACTTTTTTGTAAATACATAAATTCGGACTTCTGTAACACATTAGAACCACGGAGTTTGGGGAATCAGTGAGCATATATGTCCACCCCTTTTTTAGAGTTTCACCCCTTTCCTATCTGACCATTGCCTCTTTTTCTACCCTGTCATTCATATTAGGGACTTTTATGGTATTATTTTTGTGCATTTCATAAGGGGGACACCGTCTATAGTCATTCTTTTGTGCTTGCTCCATTTCTCATCATTGGGACACAATACCCAACACCCACAACATAAAGGAGGAAAGGTTTATTTTGGCTCACAGTTTCAGGAGATCTCAGTCTATTCATGGGAGGCTGGAAATAACGGAAGGTCATGGCAGAAGCCTTGCCAGAGAAAAGCTGTTTGCTTACAGTCCAGGCAAGAGGAGAAGTACAGAGAGAAAGGGGTGGAGCAGGTGAGGAACTTACGTCCTTCCAGGTCACGTCCCAATGACTTGACCCTTCCAACCATCCTCCTCCTCTTAGCAGCTGGGAGATCAATGGATTAGCCCCAATGATTGAATCACCTTCCAGACTCATGAGGCTTTGCAGGATGTTCCAGATCCAAACCATAGCACATACCAACCTTGTACACCCCTCTAACTAGCATCAGCAGGCTATCAAGTCTCTAATATTTGCTCACCCTATTGGAGGGGACATGCATACATTAATATGCAGTCAGTGGCATAGAAAACTCAGAAGAGAGCACTACAGAAAAAAAGTCAAAACTCTAAAATAAAATAAAATAAAATAAAATATCTCACACTTTACATCAAATTCAATCAATCTGGCTCATAATCCTAATTGTAATTCCTGCTAAGAAGGAAGGGAGCGGAGGCAGAAGGATCAAAATTTGAGCCTTGTCTGGGCAAATTAGAAACTTAACGAATTTCAAAAAACTAAAATAATTTTTAAAAGGTGTGGGGCTGGAACTCAGCTCTAAGGCCCTGGATTCAACCCCCAGAGGGAAAGAAGAAAATCTTTTTAAGTGCAGATTCTACACCATGACCTTAGGAAAAAATTTCTTAAATTCTTAAAGAAGGCAGGAACAGCACAAATTACATGAGAAAAACTTGGTAAATTATATTTCATTAAAAGTTAACAAATTTAAAACTTCTGTTCTTCAGAAGACAAAGGAATAAATCATGAACAGAGAAAAGACATTTGCTAAATATATATTTACGTTGTATACAGACTACGTAAAGGAATTTTTTTTTTCTGAATGTAGGTTCTAGATATGCATTTGAGGAGGCTTTACACTCACTTTGTAGGCCAGAGTAAGCTCACAGTGGTATGATCCTCCTGCCCTGGCCTCCGTAGTGCTGGGATTACAAGTGTAATCACCACTTGTAATCAAGTGTTGAGCACCACCATGCCCAACTGGATACTTACATTTTTATTATTGAGTTTTAAGGGTGCTTTAAATAAATCACTGTGGTGGTGCATTCCTATAGCCGCGGTAGTCTGGGGGCTCAAACATGAAGTCTGAGGTCAGACTGGGTACCTTGCCACTCAGTAAGACCCTGTTTCAAATTGAAAACAAAGGCAGGGGGAGGGGCTGGGATTTAGCTGCAGTGAAGATGTGGATAGCAAGCAAAATTTTTTGTTTGTCATACTGGGAACTGAACCCAAAGCCTTTGCCATGAGCAATATCCCCAGCCCAGGCCATTTCCCCCATTCCCTTCAGCCTTTTTAATTAATTTATTCATTTTTATTTCAAGATGCTCACAATGTGCTTGGGCTTGTGATCTGGCTGGCTGGGACCCCCCAAGGCTGAGTTTACAGGTGAGCACCCCCAGCTGTAGCTGCGGCTCTTTGTCCTGCTGGTGGGACACTCGAAGGATCATGCAGAGGGAAAACGAAGCCAAATGCAACAGGCTGCACACCACAGTGTGATTTCATCTATAAAACGTCCTGGGAAAGGTAAAACTACAGGGACAGAAATAAGACTGGCAGTTACCAGGGCGTGGTGCTGGGAAGAGTTGATTAACTGAAAAGGGACATGAGAGTTTGATCTCCAGCCCAGTATGTCATGTTTACTTCTGAAGAATATAATCGTGTATTACCAGTTATGCTAGTTCTGCCTTTCCTCTCTGACCTGGCTTCCAGTCTGCTACGCTGCAAGCAGTTCTTCCTCTGGCTACATCTCTGCCATGTACGTCCACCATCGACAGCCGCCCATGAGTGGACTGAGACTTCCTGAAACCTGAGGTAAATAAATCTTTCTTCCTGTAAGTTGTAGATGTCAGGTATTCTGTCACTGCACTTAAAAAGTAACTAAGATGCTAGTATAAAGGAAAACAAATCTAAATAACTTATTTCAAAAGGGGCTCTGCATTTTTAATTCTTTTGCAGCTGCAAGGCTGTGGATCAAGCCCAGGGCCTTACCAGGACCAAGTAACTGCTCTACCACACAGTTACATTCCCGGCTCCCATGAACCTTAATTTTCAAAATAACCATTTTCAAAGGTTGAACCATGACTTGAGTCAGGTTTGGATGTGGAGCTCACACCTGGTTAGGATGTGACAGTGTCACCTTAAGGTGCTTTGGAGGAGAAACTGTGGCTTCTTCAGAGCTGAAGAAAGTTGAGCCTCTGCACAAGTGGAGATGGCTATTCTTGTGCCAGGCAGCAGGATCTGGAGGCTGGATGGGGTGAGGTCTTGTGTGGGGCTGATGGAAGTTCTCCCTCCATCGGCGGAGGCTGGGATGGGGCTCACTGCTGGTTTGGAGCAGGCTTAGCCTCCTTACTGACCTTTGCAGTATGGATAACCTCCCCTTACTCAGGGGGCTCTAGAGACAGATCCAGGTGTGGAGAACCAAGCTGATTTGCTGCTGGAAACTGCTCACAGGCAACATCTCAGGTGGAGCCCACATTATTGTGGGTATGGAGACCCTCAGGTAATCAAAGTTCCTCGAGGTCTGTGGGGGGAGGACGGGCAACTGCAGGGGGAAGAGGCTCACTTGGCTGCAGGGTCTTGAAGTCCATCTGTCCTGGGTATCTAGCCCACTCCAGAAGCAAAGCAGTCAGGACTAGAAACCACAAGGGTTCCCAGTGAGGTCCTGTTGGGCCCAGATGTACAGTGGGATCATAACTGGGCAAGACTTAATCAACTGCAAGGACTTAGGTCAGTAGGGTACCAGCACCATACCTGCCAGAATACTTCTGGTATCCAGTTGAGGTGAGCACCATGACCACCACAAACACTTAGCTCTGCCCTACCCTTTTTTAGACACCTTTGCATAGGAAAGCTTTATTAGAGTTGAGCCCAGATGGCCTTGGTGTGGACCCATGGCACATTTTCCCAGCGACTAGGCCCAACTCCCTTTCCCCAACAGAGGTGACAGTGGCCTCCCCAGAGTGAGGCAGAATATGGGCCTCAGAACTGGACACGCTGGGGTCTCCACAGTTAACTGAGTGTAGTGGCACACAGCGTTCCAAGGATGCCACGGGCTGGGCCTCAGATACTCTAGTGCAATTGCTAGCTCAAGATGGGTGTGAGTTTCACCTCTGTAAACCTAACATCCAGGGAGGCTGAGGCAGAAGGATTGAGTATTAGAGTCTCACCTGGGCATAAGAAGGGCTGGGGATATAGCTTACCAGGTGGATGCCCCATGTTTAATCTTCAACACAGGACAAAAATTAAAGAACTGGGCAGCTTGAGCCTGTCCTCCTCCAAGCTGAAAGCTCACCGATATTCTCCCTTATCTTGGGTGTTGCACTTCCAAGAAAAGCAACTGACAAAGAGGGCTGGTCAGGGTGGCAGGCAGGAGAGTACACAGTGATGATTTGTTCCATAATGTTGCCATTTGCTCTAAACTCTCAAGGTCTGACAATTCATTCTCTTCTGTTAAGCTGGGGCCACATACACTCCATGATGATGGCACAGTCTCTGCTAGAGGGGTTCAAGTGGTGGGCAATCTCGTGTGAGAGAGGAGGTTTGGGTCCAAATGGACAGCTCTTTACATTGGCATGGGAGAATTCTCCCCATCCTACCATGGCCCAATGGTCACTCATCTAGATGTGACAGTGTTACTTTTCAGAGCATATGTGGAGAAGATACATAGGACATTAAAGCCTGTAGGTTAAGTAATTTCCTTGAAACAAGTCTACAAATTGACGTCCTCACAGTCCTTTCTCTCTCCCTCCCTTTTCTGTCCCATTCTCTTTTCCTATCTTTCTCTCCCTCCCTCCCACCTCTCTCTTCTCTCTGTCTGTACAGGAGATCGAACTCAGGGCTCCCTCACTGAGCTATATCTACAGCCCAGTTTTGATTTTTGATTTTAAGACAGTTTCACCAAGTTGCCCGGTTGCCCAGTTTGGGCTTGAACTTGTGATCTTCCTGCCTCTGCTTCCCAGAGTGCTGGGATTACAGGCCTGTACCACCAGACTAGGTACAGTCCTTCTTATCTAAGTCTATTTTATTATTTGTTTACTGTGTTTGTCTAGCCCTAGCACGTGAAGTCAAGAAGAGGCTTCATCCTTGTATTCCTAGCACTTTGCACAGGGCTGGGCACATAGCAATACATTTAAAATGGACCTGATCCCAAAGGCCGTCTTCTTTAGGGGTGAATCTCTTGTTAGCATCAGAGCATCAGGTTTCTGAAATCAATACTGACTTTCCCCTTTCTCATTTCACAGGAAATTAACCTTTTTTTAATTTTAATTTTTATTTATTTTATTTTATTTTATTTTTTTTTTGGAGACAGGGTCTTGCTCTGCAGTCCAGTCTGGTCCTGAACTCACTATATAGCCCGGGCCTCAAACTCGCAGCAATCCTCCTATTTCCGCCTCCTGAGTGTGGGGATCACAGGTGTTCACCAGCACACCTGGCTTGTGGTGCTGGGTTGAACCCAGGGCCTTGCACCTGCTAGGAATTCCTGAGCTACACCCCTATCCCCAGGAAATTGGACCCATTAAAGTTTAAAGTTTCCTTCAATTGTTTTACTTCAACTGAACTAAAATAATCATTTGACATGGAAAAACGTCAAGTACTTTCCTAAAGGCCATCCAATCTGCTTTCTCACAGCAAAACACTTCACTCCTTTCACAGCAAATCCTCAAATTAAGTTCCCACTGTCATGAAGAACATTATGCCCCCATCTTTCTAAACACCTTCAATGTCGAAAATAATGGCTATACTTTCATTTAGAGATTACTTTGCCAACTTAGCATCTAATTGCAGATTTCCATGAAGTTGATTTACGGAAAGGCTCTTTGGCAAAATATTCTACCCAAGATGCAGGGAGGCACCGAGATGCTGGCAACGTGCCCTGTGGGACCAGCAGGGCAGTGCTCAAAGCTGAAGGACAGTTGTGCTTCCAGCTGTAGTTACTTTGATTCCTGGAATCCTGTTTGAGGCTTATTTACCAGCCTTATTTCCCCAAACCCTTCAGGGCAGCCTAGTCCCTCCCATGGGTGCATAATTGTAGTACTATTGGGAGGCCTCAAGTCTACTTTGAAATTTTTTTTTCTTTCTTTCTTTTCTTTCTTTCTTTCTTTCTTTCTTTCTTTCTTTCTTTCTTTCCTTTCTTTCTTTGAGACAGGGTCTTGCTCTGTAGCCCAGGCTGTCCTTGGACTCACAGCAATCCTCCTGTCTCACCCTCCTGAATGCTAGGATTATAAGCATGCACCACACCACCACTCCTGGCTTATGTGATGCTGGGGAATTGAATTCAGGTACTTAGCGCTTACTCTGCAAATTTCAAACAAGGGGTCAGGGCTAAGGATAGGACTTTAGGAAAGTCCCTACAAATCTCCTGTATTCAGAAGCAGTTTCTAGCATCCAGGAGGCTGAGGCAGGAGAATTTCAAGTTCAAGCCCAGGCTGGCAATTTAGCTAGACACAGTCTCAAAATCAAATAAAAAATGGGCTGAAAATGTAGCTCAGAGTGAAGGTCCTGGGCTGGATCCCTAGTAACACACACATAGTCTCAGAGGTTCATATTTTCCTAAGATTCAACTAAAGTCTTCCTGAAGTCTTTGTCTGCAGTACTGAGTGCTGAACCCGGGCCATCTCCCCGTCTCCACCACGGGGCTGCATCGCTAGCTGGCTGTTGGGAATCAGGGCTATATTGGCTGTGGAGCCCTCAAGCTCTCTTCTCCATGCGCTTGAATTGCATTGTGATGTTCTTCTTTACTTCTGGTGTCTGTGGCTTCCTCACTGGCTATGTCCTCCACCAGCTATTTTACCACTTCCTGAAATAAAGTTAACAAGGATCTACTCAGAACTTTCCTTGTGCTAAAACTTCCTGCCTATGGCAGTGGCATCCAGCAGTGAGATACTTTTTTGATTTCTAAAGTGAGAAAGTGACCAGGTATGGTTGGGCATGCCTGGAATCCCATCACTCTGGGAGGCGGGAACAGGAACATCTGAAGATTGAGCTCAGCCTGGGCAGTTTAGCGATTCTGAGTGGCCCTTTCCCAGAATAAAAATAAGAAGGGCTAGGGGTGTAGCTCAGTCCTCAGCACTGAAACAGAGAAGCAGCCAGGAAGTGAGAGCGTTCACCTAGAAATGCCTCATTTCTCAATTTAGTTTTAATTCAACTATTTAAGAATAAGATGGGACTGGTGGTACAGGCCTTTAATCCCAGTACTCTGTGAGGCTGAGGCAGGAGAATCACAAGTTCAAACCAAGCCTGAGAAATTTAGTAACTTGCTGAGATCCTGTCTCAAGAAAAAAATAAAAGGCTAGGGATGAAGGCCCTGGGTTCCATCCCTAGCATACACATGGGATATACATATTCCGTCCCTAGCATACAGATGGGATATACATATCCCATGGCCTTCATCTCCTTACTAGGCAAGTGCTCTAACTACTGTGTTATTCCTCCATCCCCTACTGTAGATTTTTTTGCAAGTTCTTTTTGAATGTTTATTTCATCCTTTAAAGGGATAATATATAAACATATTAACACAATTTGAACAACAAAGAGTCAACTATTATTCTTTCCTGATTTCCTTATGTGTGTTCTTCTTCAGCTGAAGTTGATCTATATTGCCCAGTGCTCCCCAGTTCTTTGGTATGCAGAGAAGCTCCACTATGACTCCCTGTTTCAGCCAGCCTCCCCTGTATACTGAGCTTATAGAAAAAACAGTCACAGCTGCCTGCATGCTCTCTTTTACACTGGAATTGGCCATTCTTCCCATCTAGATGGGGTCTACTTCTCCATGCCTTGAATGTGGGCTGGCCTGGTGACTTGCACCGATCAATATATTGCAACAGAACTACCACTGTGTACCTTCTGGGCCTAGGTCCCAGAGGTCTTGCAGCTGTATCTACCCTCATGATTTTGTTACTTTGAGACTATTATGGAAAGAACTCCTAGCCAGCCCTGGGAAATGACAGGTGAGACAGAGATAACATCTAACAGCAAACTATAGACGTGTGAGTCAGGTCACTGTAGGTCTTCAACTTCCAACAAGATAAATGAAGACCCACAGGGCACCCAGATAAGACCAAGACCACATGAAGAAATGTTAAAGTAAGCCCAATCCAATCAGGATTCCATAGTTTCCCAACAAAATCATGAACAAATAAAATTTGATATGTAGCAACGCACACTGAAGATAAAAACAAAGAATAGTCACCAGCTCTCATTGACACTAAAAGACAAAGACATTTTTGTTACCATTATAGTTAACTTTGCTTAAGAAAATGCACAGATCAATTCATAATGACTTCAGGTGTCGTCAACAAGAAGGGCATAAAGAGAAATAAAACACAGACTCTTCTTTTAAAGAACTGATCTCAAAGACAAATTCAATGACGTGAAAGAGGATCAGAGAAACCTACAAAGGGTGCCTTTTGGAGACTCTCAGGAAGGATTAGGTGATACTACCTAGGGTGGTAGAGGCTGGAGGAGGAAACAAGAAATCAAAGGAGACTTCCTAAAAAAATTCCAGAGAAAAGTCCTGAAAGAAAAAGAATTAAGAGGCGAGTGGTCAGGAGGAAAGAATAACACAAGCATGGATGAGGACATGTGAAACAACATGGTGGTTTCAGGGAACTAAAAGCCGATCTCCATTACTCTGATGTAAAGGATGTGTATAGGATGGCAAGGTAGGAGTGAAATCACAATGGGCTCTTAGGGCGTTAGCCTATCCTTTCAGTGACTAAGTATTGTCCAAATACTTAATTGGGATAAGTGTGGTCAGTAATATGTTTCTAAAAAGTCAGTACATATGTTGTACAGAAGATGGATTTGAGACAGTCGATACCAGGGACAGGACGACCAGTTCAAGTCAAGGCCAGAGACCATAAAATAAATGGGAACCGACTTACTGGGATAATAGAGTGAGATGTGAAGGAGCCCAGCAATTGTGCCAGGTGTCACCCAAAGACAGAACCGGGTAGACAGACTAGTCTTTTCTGGAGAAGAGAGAGATAAATAAGAGATTAATTCCTTGAAGGACATTTTGAGTTTGACCTTTGAATGAATATCTAGCATGTGTTGGAATATATGTCTAAATTCTCAAAAAAGAAAATAAAGCTGTATTCGAAAGTCATCCACTTAAGCACAAGTGTTAAAAACAGCACACTCAGTCCTGAAAACCTTCTGCAGAAAAAAAAGCCATATCTATCTCAGAGAGAATTAGAATGAACAATATTAAAGGGTTTGATCAATATAGAATGTATTACTCTTTACACAATTTATTTTTGAGACTGGGTCTCACTCTGCAGCCTAGGCTGATCCTGAACTCACTATGTAGCCCAGGCTAGCCTTGGACTTGTGGCAATCCTGCCTCAGCCTCTTAAGTGCTGGGATTATAGGTGTATGCCACCATGCCCAGCTTATTTGGTGTTGGGGAATTGAACTCAGGGCAAGTGCTTTAACTTCTGTGCCATTCCTCCAGCCCCTCTTTATATTATTTATAAAAATCAGTCGTAACTCAGGTGCTGTATATTGAGGGAGAGGGAATAAGTCCCAGGGTTGGGGGGAGGAGGGAACCTCAAGCTCCATTGCAGCTATTGTAACTCGCCTCCTGATGCGCTATATGGTCAGGAGTCCCCACTCACTAAATCAAAGCTTGAAAACAAGAAGCTTACTGAAGTCCAACTAATTTTCAAGATCTGTAAACACATCAGAGACCATATCTGAGCATTTTTTTTTCTGGCAAATTCAGCCACTCTAATCACAAACGCGTTCATAATTCAGCTGAGTATTCTGGCATTTTAGTCCCTGTTCAATCAATTATTTATACTTTGGGCATCTTAACCTTAAGCAAGCTCTATACCCATCTGATATTACGTATTTGGTTGCTTGGAAACCAGGATTTATTTTTTCAAATTTTCCTTCTTTGCTGTCTCTTTTAACTATTACTGAACCACAAGCTTAAAAATCTGTATTTAATACCTTAATTGACTACAAAATGTTACTTCAACATCTACATTTTCAATATCTCTAAATAGCAGCATCTATGTCACAAACCAACATAGATTTAAGTCAAAATAAAACACCAGGTTCCAATTTTCATGTGACACACCAAGCTCTGACATTAGTCACTTGGCAGCTCCTGGTCAATTCTATAATAATTTAATCAGGATTTATTTACTGACATGGTTTCATTTTAGTCAAGTATACATACAAACTCTGAGGAAGTAACAAGTATTATGGGATAAGATAAATACGTAAGAAATACCTATTCAACCAAAAGCCTTACTTATCTCAAAAACACCAAGAAGTCATCATCAGTTATAAAGTCCATCATTAAGTTTGTGAAATTAAACTTCAGTTTTTTCTCTATTCCATTACAGTTGTGCGTAGACCAGAGGCGCAGAACTGCAAAAGTTATTCAAAAGATCCTGAAATTAGGAAATTTTTTTTTTTAAATACAAGATCTTAGAAAATACCTTTGAGGCTGGAGGAATGGCACGGCGGTTAAAGTGCTTGCCTGGCAAGTGCAAGGCCCTAAGTTTCATTCCTTAGCACACAGAAAGCTACCACATAAAGCTGGGCATGGTGGCGCACGCCTGTAATCCCAGCACTCATGAGGCTGAGGCAGTCAATTAACCTGAGTCCAAGGCCAGCCTGGGCTATACCAGTGAGCTTAGGACCAGCCTAGGCAACAGAGCAAGACCCTAGCCCCCCCCAACCCCCCCCCCCCAAAAAAAAAAGAAACAAAAAAAGAAAATAACTTTCCTTAATAAAATTTCTCAGCATGTAAGAGAACCTTTTTCACTGCTGACAAATAGTTGAAGCTATCAAATGACTAAATGAACGATTCAATAAATAGAAGACAAAAACGAACAAATGAACAAACAGAGAGGCAGCAGCATTCGGCCAAGGCCTCTAAAGGCTGCTGTGCCGCCGGGACAAGGACCTCGCTTCCGAGGGGTGGCCGCCAGGCGGGGTCCCCTCGGGCCAGCTCTAGAGGCCTTCCGGGCGGCGGTGGTCGGCTTTCTCCAGCCCTCCTTCTCCCTGGCCTCAGCTTTAACGCGAGGCCTGGGCCGTGGGTCCAGAGCTCAGATCCCACAGCAACAGGGTTTTCTCAGCGGCGGGAGACGCAAAGCAGCCATTGCGGTGCCACTGCACCTGAGCGGCGAAGGCCCCGGCAGCACGGTAAGGTGCCGGCCTCGTGGGGCCGCGGGGGCGGGGCCAAGTGGGGGCGGGGACTGGGTGGGCGGGGCCGGCCGGGCACAGGTTCCCGCCCTTCTACTCAGCGCTGAAGTCCCGAACTGGACTCCAGGCCCAACCTCCAGAGTCACAGAGCTAAATGCAAAGCCCTCCGCCAGCCTGCCTGACCCCAGCAGTCCCACGATGCTGGGACAAGGGGACCTCTGGCGGCCACTGGAAGCCCACGGAACGGCTAGTGCAGAAGGCCCGGCACCGGGCCGCCTTTGAGGCGTCTGGACCCGGCCGCGGAGCGCTGCGAGCGTGGGGTCAGCCGTGGGAGCGCCCGGAGGAGGAGCGCGTCCCAGGAGCGGAGGAGTGCCAACCACCATGGGAGGAGAGGGGAAGGGCGGTGGAGGGACCAGGGCTCCATGGGCACCAGACAACCCTGGAGATGAACTTAGGATGCAGATCTATTTTGAATTGAATCAACGTGCTCCCATGGTATTGGATGCTTTAACGGAGATGAAGAATCAAGTTGGTTCTACCTTGACCTTCTGAAGATTGTGCGGAGAAATTATCTGCGGCTTGTGTGTAAGGAACATGGAAGAAGGCAGCACTCAGGCCTGCACCCGCAAATAGACACAGAGTCCCAAACACGCATCCTTTTCTGCATATGTACGATAAAAGATCTTGTTGTTCTCACGTTGAGCATCGTAGCACAAATCCACTGGGCCTGTTCAAAGATGAATCCTCGGATGGCAAGCCGCAGTGTCTGCATCCATAGAAGACTGTGGGAAACCGTAAGAGGTGAACAAAGTGCATCTCTGTGCCTGCTGTGGCATGAGCCATCTCAGCTACTGGTGGACAAGTATCCAGGCCCGTGGTTGGTAAGTAGGCCCACTGTTGGGTGACGGACTTCAGAGACAACTTCACGGAGGTGGGCGGACCCAAGTGCACAGCCCGGTCTTCATCTGCTCTGCCTCATCACGAGCTGCACATGGATCTGTCCTAAGGGGTGAAGCCTGGGAAATCGAATGCCCAAGAGGAAAACCATGGCATCCTACAAGGCGAAGGCAGCTTCAGTTTAACGGTTCCTTGTGAGCAAGGCTTATGACCAGCGCACAGCTGAACATAATCTACATTAATTTGAATTACTTTGAGGTCTTGATTTTCCATAAATACATCATGTGCAATAAAAAATTTAAGGATAAAAACGTGCTTCCATTCTCTTGGATGGTGTAGAGAGCATCCTGGGAGTTACAGGAACAGCACTGGGAAGTCTGCAAGATCTAGTTGAAATCAGAGTGGCTTAGAGCTTGTGGAATGATAGGGACCGGTTCTGTGTTCAAGAAATGGCATAAAACTTCAATTCTCTATATATTTCCTTTTATCATTAAGTAGTTTTGCATTAGCATCTACAATATGTTGGCTTCCTCCAGGCGAGAGGCCTCTTTCCTGTGTCTCTGCATTTGTAAGTGTAGGAGAGATGACATTGCAGTGCATTGCAATGTGTACAACAGTAGAGGGAGGTCACGGAGGAAGCCCAGGTGGGAGTGGGTGGTGGGTAGGGGATGTTACAGAATGAGGCAGTGCACCTGCGTGTCCAAATATGCACATATTGGGGAGAAGCCCAGGGCAGACTAAGAAATGTCCTCTAAGTCCACAAATCTTTATTTAATCTCTGTGGTATTCCACAGCATTCTGTACTAAACAGCTTTAGACTGTTTTGTCACTGCTGGTTTTGTTAGTAATTTTCATTAGACTGAAAGTTGTTTGGGGACAAAAACTGGGTCTTTCTCAGAATTAAATTCCCAGTTCTAACACAGTTTCTGGTACAGAGTAAAGGCTACCTTTCATGAAAATATAACAAATGACTGTATTCTTTGAAGTGTTCTGTCGTACAAAGATGAATGGGACCTCAATCCTACCTTCTTGGGATTTACACTTGAGGGAGGATAGAAGATAGACTTCCACAATAATAGAAGTTGAGGAAATAGAGGGGCAAATTACCAAGGAAGAGCCTTCAAAAGATAATACCATTAATGTTCCTATGAGACCCCAAAATTATTAAAGTAATTATGCCCAGTACTTACAGGAAATACAAAAACATGGAAACTCTTAGGAATCCTATCTTATGAAAACAAAACCAATAATCATTCAAGACAATGGTACAGAGGTTATACTGCATGAAAGCCTAATTAACCAAAGACAGCAGGAAAAGTCAGATAAACTAGGAGTTAAGACAGTCCTGTTGATGGAGTGTCTGGTCAGTCTTGGAGGGACAATGCAAAATTACAGTGGAAAGGAGCAACAGCAACAAGATACTCTCCACAAGACAATCATGTATTAGTTCTTTCTCCATGCTGTAACAAAAATGTCTAAAGTTGAGTATCACTTAAAGAGATTTATCTAGCTCACAGTTTTGAAAGCTGATAATCCAAATTATGTACTGCAGGCTCTGGTGAGGGTCCCCCTTGGCTGTGACATAATGTCCCCACAGAGGGAACACTCCAAGAGGGAGGGAGCCCCTGAGGAGAGGAGAAGGCAGAGAGGGATGGGGCGGGGCTCCTGTCATACATTTGAAACAATTCACAAGAGACAACTAACCAGGATCCCACAAAAACTTTCTTGATTTCTTCTGAGGGCAGTGCCTAAATGACCCAAAACCTTTCCCTGGGCTCCATTTGTATCTCCCTCCTATGGTACTGCAGTCTCCACTTCCTAAAGTTCCCATCACCTACCACTGGGAACCAAGCTTCCATCACATGAGCCTTTTGAGGATATGCATAAACTAGCAGCTGCAAACCAAATTTCAGAATGTAAATAGAAGATGCATTCCTGAAAACACGGGGGGGTGGGATTCAAATGTTTAAGGAGTCATTTCTTGAAAGGAGTGAAGCAAAGTAGGGTAGCAACACTACAGTAAATGAAAACCACACTGAAATAAAATGCCATAAACCCTACATTGAACACTGTAAAAAGAAAAAAATGAAAATAATACCGATGGATTCATCCAACACACCCAAGCAAGATAGGGCACCTCGACAAAGATAATTTTAAAGATATGAAAAAAGGTTTAGGAGTGTATCTCAGTGGTTAAAGCATTTGCCTAGCAAGCACAAGGCCCCAGGTTCAATTTCCAGCACAATATAAATCAGGCATGGTGGCACATGCCTGTGTTCCTAGCACTCCAAAGGCAGAGGCAGAAGGATTCAAAGCCAGCCTGCGCTACACAGTGAGTTGAGGACCAGCCTGGACTATGGAGTGAAGCTCTGTCTCAAAAATAAAGTATACAGAAAAGCAGTTAAAAATCATGGTCGATAGTTTGAGATAGCTCAGAATATATTTAATAATAGGCAAATTGGGTCTTATATGAATTGTAGGCCAATAAATCTGTTTTTAAAAGTCACTATAAGCTGGGAATGGTGGCACATGCTTGTAATTCCAGCACTCTGGAGGCTGAGGCAGGAGGATTGTCCTGAGTCCAAGGACAGTCTAGGTTACATAGTGAGTTCAGAACCAGTCTGGGCTATAGAGAGAGACCCCATCTGAAAAAAGTACCTACCTACCTACCTACCTACCTACCTACCTACCTACCTACCTACCTACCTGTAAGTTCCAGAAGAGAATAGAAGGAGTGGTGGAAGAGCGATCCTGAAGCTACAGCAGCTGACTGTTTCCTAGGGCTGAATAAACGTTTGTTTCTGAGAGAAATCCCGGGGTTCACTTCAGTGCATCTGCACAGCTGGAAAACAAAAGAGACTCTTTAAACTGCAACACGGAAGTACAGAGTCTATGCAGTAGATTTCCTCCCTCATCTCTCCCCTCAACCTCAACTTCCTCTCCACAACATGCAACTTAAATTTTGATGCGAGCCAGGCATGGTAGTGCACACCTGTAATCCCAGCACTAGAGAGGCTGAGGCAGGAGGATTGCCATGAGTTCAAGGCCAGCATAAGCTACATAGTGTGTTCAAGACCAGCCTTAACTAAAGAGTGAAAACCTGTCTCAAAATAAAAAGGTTTGGTGTACATGTATATCTATAGGCATATATTTATGCAAATATGCTATGCGGTTTGATACATGCATGAATTTTTGTGCATTTTAAAATTAAGAACAAGGATCATACAATAAAAATGCTATGCAACTTTCCTTCTTCATGTACCAGTAAACCATAAAGTTGTTTGTGTACAGCTTCATTAGATTCCATTTTTTAATTGTGAGTTTTTCTTTATTTATTGAGTCAGGTTCTTGCTCTGCAGTCCAGGATGGTTCTGAACTCACTATGTAGCCCAGACTGGCCCCAAACACACAGCAATCCTCCTGACTTAGCCTCCCGAATGCTAGAATTATAGGAGTTTTTTCTTTCTTAAAAAATCATATTTGAAAAAAATATTTGTGAGAATCCTGCTGCTCAGATATCATCTGTTAATTTTTTTGAAATAATAACACAAGCATTAATAGCTAGAAAATTAATTAAATTATTAAGAAAAATATATAATTTTTAAAGTAATAGCATGTGATTTCTTCTAGGAAATTTTTATACTAGCATATGCCATTTATATAGATTTTTCTTTTTACTTAAAAAGTTAACACAAAAGGACTTATAACATTGTTCCACATGTTAATTCCTTAATAATGTAACTTGGAGCTCTTTCCTTATAAGTACTCATAAAATATGGTGCTTCTTGCTTTCTACTGAATCCATGATATTTTATAACATGTAATGCATTCTTTACTATGTACAAAATACATTTTATATCACCACAATTATCTACAATTTCTAACGTTTCTTTTCTATTCCTCTAATGACAAACATGTTGTTTTTAATTGCTTTACTTTAAAAGAATTCCCCGTATTAAACATAGTGCTCATACGTCTATGTATATGTGTGAATATTTTTGTATAAAAGGCATCTAGATTTGAATTTTTGAATTAAGGCATCTTACTCGCTGATCACACTTCAAATTTTGAGAATCCCTGTCCAATTTCCTTTCCAAAAAGCTGTACCAATTTACACTCTACAACTGAGAGCTTTTATTTATATTTTTCACCAATACTGGGTGCTATCACTTCCAAAAATGTTTGCCTGCAAGGATAGATAAAAATGGTGGCTCATTATTTTAATTCACTTTTCTCTATTTACTGGTAAAGGCATCATTACATCCGTTTAGTGTTTGAATTTCTTTTTTCAAGTCCATTTTTTGGGTTAGTTTTTGGGTACGAGTTTCAAGTCCATTTTTTGGGTTAGTTTTTGGGTACGAGTGTGTGTGTGTGTGTGTGTGTGTGTGTGTGTGTGTGTGTGTGTGTTGGTGGTGGTGGTGGTATTGGGGATCAAACCCAAGCCCTTCACATTGAGCTACATCCTTAGCTAGCCCTTTTACTTACTTTTATTTTGAGGCTGGTTCCCACTCAGTTGCTATGTTGCCCAGACTGGGCTCCAATTGCAATCCTCTTGCCTTAGCCTTAAAGAGTTGGGATTACAGATGTGAACCGCCTGGCCTGCCATATGGATGTATTTTAATAGTTTAGTGTTTCTCTTTCATCCGTGATGATTGTGTAAATACCATCTCAAAGCTTGAAATTTCGATAAAATCTAATAGTCTGTGGATTTGAGGGTGAGTTATTTGCTTGTAAAGGATTCCTACATTTCTGAGAAAACATTCTTTTATGTTTCTAGGAGTTTTTCTTTAACATTGCATAGTTAAGCTTGGATATAAATAAAATTTTGATTTCCAGATCCGTAGCCAATCATTCAGTGACACTGCCTGTTGAATCATCCTTCCTTTCTCTCCCTCGAAATGTCACATTCATCGTGTGCTGAACTCAGATGCAGATGTATATATAGCTCAGTGGAAATCTCAGATTTCCTACTGCAAGGAGGGTCATTACCAATGGTGATGATCACTCTAGTGCTGACATTCTGAAGTTCGTCACCACTCTTCCCTTCCTAGGGGCTGCTCCCAGTTAGTGACTGAGCCCTGAGGAGACACTGACATTAGCACCCTACTTCTTACAGAAGAGGGATTCCTCTTACAGGTGAATTTGGCCCAGACTTCTGCTGGCCTTGACAACACTCTCATAGAATGACCTCTGTTCTTCCCTCTATCTGTCTTTCCTAGCCACATGATCTGAGGGTCCTCCCAGGCCCCTCAACTCAATCCCCATTTTCCTTCAGGGACATGTTTCCCAATAGACAGGGGTCATCTCATCCCATCTGGGCTCTGCTTCTCGAGAATTGGAGCTGATAATTAAACGTGGGTCTCTTTAATTTCATTAATCTGTCTGTGCTAGGTCTGATACCACTGACTTAATGATAATTGTTTTATGTGTGGTCTGTCCTCCTTGTCACAGTATTTTTGGCTATTCTCTTGCATCTAATTTCTAACTGGTTTCATAGAAAAGTTTATGATTAATGTGTACTCACGATGACAGAGATTACAGAGGATACAGAGGATGTGAAAAATAAGTTTCTCTCCCACTTCTGACCCACAATCCTTTGTTTCTTCTGTGCGATTTCTGTGCTAATCTATACAAGCTTGTTTATATGCATGAGTATGCAAGTTATGGTTTGAGTTTGTTCCCCAAAGTTTTGTGTATGTAAGATTGGTCCCAGGGTGCCAGTGTTAAGAGGTAATGAGGGGGACAGAGGAGTAGCACCGTGGTTACAGCACTTGCCTAATGAGCACAAGACCCTGGGTACAATTCCCCAGCACCACATAAACTGGGTGTGGGGGTGCATGCCCATAACTCTAGCACTTGGGAGGCCGAGGCAGGAGGATTGTCATGAGTTCGAGGACAGTGTGGGCTCCATAGTGAGCTCTAGATCAACTTGCACTACAGATGGAGACCCTGCCTCAAAACAAACAACAAAGAAAAAGAAGCAATCTTTGAGATCTTTAGGAGGTGGTCTCTAGTGAGAGGTCATTAGGTCATAGGGTGCATCATCACACTCAAAAGAGAGAAAAGTATTTCTCAGGAGGCTTTGAGTTAGTTTTCATGACAAGGATATTACAAGAATAAGCCTGGCCTCTGACATCTTGTCTCATGATGTGAACTCTCCCTCTTATATATCTTCCTGCCATTGTGATGCCAACCTGAGGCATTCACCTGAGCCAAGCCAATGCTGGTATCATGCCCTTGACTCTCCAGAACTGTGAGCTCACTCAGCCTCTTTTCTTTATAAAGTATCTTGCTCCAGATATTTTGTTACAGTAACAGAAAAGCAGACTAATACAGTGTGGGAATATGTCCTTTATTCTTGGCTCAAATTGTAGCATAGTATATCTATCCTATAATATAATTTTCTTTTTTCCCACTTAACAATAAATCCTGGAGCACTTTAATGTAAATATTTCTAGTTGTATTTAATTCTTTTTAGTAACTGAATAGCATGCTTTTATTTCCTTCCAATGTACATTTAAGCATTTCTGTCTTTCACTATAACAAACAATGATATGGTAGTAAATTTAAAAAGTCTCTGTGTGGGAATAATTGAGGCAATGCCCGGGAAGGTTCATTCCTTCACCCCTTACTTTTACTATCTTCCCTTGGAATGGGATTTAGAAGTAGAAAATGCCTGATAGTTGGTATTCAATGAATGATGTGATTGCAATGCCTAGAGAAAAGGAGTAAGTAGGGTAAAGAATACCTACAAACATGAAGATCCTGAATGTTTCATATGCACTTTTCTGTATGTGTGTGTCTTTGTGAATTAGGCTCTGTGCAATTTTATTTCATGGGTAAGTTTGTGTTACCATAATAGTCAATATGGATTAGATATGGTTTGACTCTGAGAGGTTCATGTGTTGGAAGTTTGGTCTCCAGTGTGGCACTGTTGAGAGGTGGTGGACCCTTTAGGAGATGGGACCTAGTGGAATGTTACGAGGTCATGAAGGCTCCACCTTCATATAAGAATAAATACTGAAAAAAAGAATAAATACTGGGCTCTATAATGGGTTGGTCCTTGTAGAAATGGTTTAGTTCTCTCTCTCTCTCTCTCTCTCTCTCTCTCTCTCTCTCTCTCACACACACACACACACACACAAACACACATACACACACTCACACACATTCATACCCTCCCACCATGTGATGCTATCTACTGAAAGGCCATCACCAGAGGTGAACAAATGCTGATGTCACACTTTTGGAAATTCAGAACAACAAGCCAAATAATTCTCTTTTAAAAACAAAACAAAACAAAATTACTCAGCTTCAGGCATTTTGTAATAGAAACGCAAAGTAGACAAATACACAGGATAGACTGATAGATAATGGCATATTTATTATGGGAATTGGAATACATAATTATGATGGCGAAGAGATGCCACAATGTACCATTTACAAGACAGCCAGCCAGGAAACCTGTGCTGTAATTCAGTCCAAGTCCAGAGTTCTGATGGCCCCAGAGTCCAAAGGCCAAGAATCAGGAGCTCTTATGTTCAAGGCCAGAAGACTGATGCCTCAGGTCAAGAAAGAAGAGATAATTTACCCTGTCTATCTTTTTGAATCTTCAGTAGATTGGATGATGTCCATTTCTATTAGCGAAGGCAAGAGTTTACTCAGTTAAATGAATTAAGTACTAATCTCTTCTAGAAAGATCCTCATAACATACCCAGGCTTAATGTTGTGCCAGCTATCTGGGCATCCCTTATCCCAGTCAAGCTGATTCATAGAATTAACCATTGCAAGTTCCATCAGGATTCTTCCTGTTGAGATTCAAAGGTACAACTACCTCCTACAATTCTTCTCCTGGAAACACTAATCCATTCTTTGTCTCTATAATTTTTAAAATTTTGAGAATGGAATAATATCATATTCTTTTGAGATTGGCTTCCTTGTCACTATTCCCTGAGTTCATTCCAGTTGTTTCTTTCAACAATAGAACATCTATTTTTACTGTTGAGTAATATTTCATAATACAGATGTACCACAGCTTGTTCAACCATTCACCCACCGAAGGACATGTGGGTTGTTTTTCAAATATTTGCATCTACTTTGGATGTAACTAAAATGACCATCCTTATACAAGCTTTTTTTCCTGGCACTAGGGAGTGAACACAGGGCCTTCATGCTGAGATACACACACCCTCCTCACCTTTCTTTACAATTATGTTTTATTTTGAGACAACCTTGCTGAGCTGCTAAGCTGCCTGGTTTGGGCTAGAACTTGTGGTCATCCTGCCTCTGCCTCCCAGACTGCTGCATTACAGGAGTGTCCCACCATGCTAGGCTCTTATACAGGTATTTGTGTGAACTCAAGCTTTAATTTTTCTGGGAAATTTGTACTTATTTTCAAATATTTGAGTAATAGAGCCACGTGAGGGGTAGGACCAGCACAGAAATCTATAAAGAACAGAAATCTATAAAGAACAGAAATCTATAAAGAACAGAAATCTATAAAGGGTGTTAGTGATAAGAGAATAGTTTAGGATTGATAGGCAGAACCAGGACAGGTTACTCCCAAAGCCATGGGGACGAAGGTGGAATCAAGGTGGAGTCCAGGTCCTAGTCAAGGTTCCAGCCTGACATGGAAACAAGAAAGGAGAAGAATCTAAGACAGGCAGTTTATTTTGTCCCTCCAGGTTTCTCCAAGGCACTCTGAGGTAATCAGTAACTTGAATTGTTCTACAACTTCTACCAGAGGAGATGCCTGAAATCACCACAGCAAAAGCTTCATAAAGGGCTCCAGTCCTTCACCCTCTCAGGACCCTCACTCAGGACCCCTTCTCCTCCTCCCCCTGAGAGCTTTATTTTCCCAATAAACTTCTTTTAGCTTTGAATCTTTCATGAACTCTGACTGATTATTCTTTTTTCTCCCGCTTTTATTAGTATAAGTGTGTGATACACAATGGTTACATTGAGCATGAGAATTTTGTGCACATAGATGTTGCATCAACATTACAATCCCTTTCCTTAATCACATCGGGAGTTCCTGAACCTGGACATCAGGTAACATCAGCAGTAACAGTGGGACTTCTTTGGAGAATTTTTAAGAAAAATATTTGTATTTTTCAAAACTCCTCTTAGAAAACCATAGTATAAATCACTAGAACCATTTATTTTGTAAGGACTAAGGCTAGAACAATTTATTTTGTAAGGACTAAGGCTAAGAGAAAAATTTTTCTAAAAAATGGTATGAATTACCGAAGGCATTTTGTTTGCTGAGTGGAGTGTGTTCAAGGGAATTTGTAGGAAGCCATTGGTTTGGACTGAGATCTTGTTTGAGGCCCAACAGACCCAAGTGAAATGTAGTTATCCAAACTGGGTACAGTACCACAACACCTAATCCCAGACACTTGAGAGGCAGAGGTAGGAAGATCCCGAGGTTGAACCCATCCTGGGCAATTTAGCAAGAACTTGTCTCCCACCCCCCAATTTTTTTTTTTTTTTATTAACACTGTGAGTAGCTGCACTGCCAGATCCCGACTCTGTTGGGCCTCTGTGCCAAGTTTGTGTCTCTACGAACTTGAAGAATAAGTCGGAGGCATGTTGTGAAGAGGACCCCGTATTGGGTAAAGTGTAGGTGGGGAAAGGAGGAGGCTAGAGGGGGGAAGATGGAGGGTAAATCTCCTACTAGTCAGAGAGGTACTTGGAAATGTGGACTGCCATGTGGCTCACTGTCTAAGGATTTTTTTATGCCTTTTTTTCCCTGAGATTACAGGTGTGCACCACCACAACCGGCCCATGTGGTGCTTGGGAATTGAACTCAGGTCTTATGTTTGTTAGGCAAGGACTTTAACCATTGAGCTATTCCTTCAGTCCTGTCTAAAGGTTTTGTAGATGAGCTGGGCAAGGGGCTGCCCTATGCTAAGCAGCTTGGTTGTTAAGGCTGGTTGCTATGTTATTCCCCCTCACGCAGCTGCTAAAGTCCACCCTTAAGTAGCTTTAGAAGTACTCTTCTCTGACTGGAGAAATGGCACAGCAGTTGAAGTTCTTGCCTAGCAAGCACAAGACCCTGAGTTTGATTCTCCAGCACCACATAAGCTGGGCATGGTGGTGCATGCCTGTAATCCTAGCACTCAGCAGGCTGAGGCGGAACATTGCTGTGAGTCCAAAGCTAGCCCAAGACAAGCTACATAGCGAGCCCAGGACAAGCCCAGGACAAGCCCAGGCTACAGAGAGAGACTCTGTCTCTCAAAAATAAATAAATAAATAGATGATAGATAGATAGATATAGATAAATAAAATTTAAGAAAAGTACTCTCTGTTAAGTAGTTATGAGAAGTGGTCCACTACAGGCTGTCATAAGTATAGCCAGCTGCCATCTCTATGATCCTGCTTTCCAGTAACTTCTCTATTTCTGGGGGACCCTGTATCCCTTACTGCTATAATCCCACTGTCTCCTGTCACAATACTTTTGTATTTCAACCAAGTGAAAATTACCAAAAATCATGTTTTTAATACACCTAACTACCACATAGCTTAACAACACAATTGTTTTGCCCAGGATCTTGTGGCAGGCTGGCAGGCATGGTTTGTTGCCCCTGCCTAGCATCACAAGAGAGTATCATCCCATGTATGGCTAGCTTGGAAAAAGATCAAAATTCAAATTTCAAAGTACATACAGCATGAATGTATAATTGT
Source organism: Ctenodactylus gundi (assembly GCA_004027205.1). Lineage (NCBI taxonomy): Eukaryota > Metazoa > Chordata > Mammalia > Rodentia > Ctenodactylidae > Ctenodactylus > Ctenodactylus gundi. Next base: position 98,555 of record PVKB01000207.1, read on the forward strand.
ATTAAAATTAACAATCTATAACAATTTTTGAAGTACAGTTTCTGTAGAATGTATGTTGCTTTCACACTATTTCGCAACTGAAATTAGTAAGATAGGGCTTGGTGTGTAGCTTATCTGTTAGCGTGCTGGCCTGGTACACACAAGGCCCTGGGTTTGATTTCCCAGCACCACATAAAAGGTTTGCTGGGCATGGTGATGCACTCCTGGAGTCCCAGAACTTGGAAGACTGAGGCAAAAGCTTGTCATGAATTCAAGGTTAGCCTTAGCCTCCTGAGTGCGGTGATTACAAGGTATGTGCCACCACACCCAGGTATTAAGCATTACTGAGGATCGAACCTGAGGGTTTCATGCTTCCTAGGTAAGTGCTCTAATCACTGAGCTACATCCCCAGCCCAGTAGTGACCTGGAAAAATAAAAAGCAAAACTAAATTTTAGGGCTGGAGGAAGGGCACAGCTGTTAAAACACTTGCCTAGCAAACACAAGGCCCTGGGTTCCATTCCCCAGCATCACATAAACTGGGTGTGGTGACACATGTCTGTAACCCCAGCATTTGGGAGGCTGAGGCAGGAGAATTGTCTTGAGTCCAAGGTAGCTCCACAGTGAGTTCAGGAGCTACAGAGCCAGACCCTGTCTCAAAATGGTGAGGAAAACGGCGGATGGGAAGGTGGGCCTACCAAGCCTCAGCGAGCTAGAGCCGCCGAAGGACCTGAAGAAGCAGCAGAACAACCTGTGAAAACTAAGGCTGTTTCTTCTGTAATGGAGGAGAAAGTTCCCGTCACAGCCGAAGCAGAAGCTGCAGACCTCCCGACCAGGCCTGCAACGATCTCCAAGTGTGGGCTTGCTCCAGGCGGTCAGACGACAGACAGCGCATCAGCTACATCCCTTCCAGTAGCAGCTGCTCTTAATGCAGATGAAGACAGTGACCCAGAGGACGTGCCTCCAGAAGCAAAGATGAGGATGAAGAATATTGGACGTAAACTTCCTTGCTTTTAATACAGGGATGCAACAACATCACCCAGACCAAACTCTTCCAATAAAAGAAAGCATGGGTTTTCTGATAACCATAGGCGATGGTAACAAAATATAAAATCTCATCTTGGAAATGTTCACAACCAAGACAATTAAATGATGTGTTTTGAAATAGGGGTGTGGGTTGGGTGTAAGGTTAAAAGGGACAGTTTCCTTTTTTAAAGAATGGTATAAGACTGTCTTTGGAGCCGCTTTTTTCTTCATTATTTTAAAGATTGAGTGGTACACTAATAAATGAGAGCTTGAAATTAGAGGTAATTCATGTTTCATACACAGATTTCCAGACAATTGCAAATTTATAGTTTCATGTGATTAGTTTCCAAAGGTTACAAACATAATAAGGAAATCAGAGGTGGTTATCTTTTTAAGAATTGCATTTTTTAAAGATACAACTATTAGCACATTAGGAGGTATTTAAAAATGCAAGCAGTTACTTCTCACTTAGCTCCCTCATTATCTATAGCCTTGTAGAGAAAGAGGGAGTATTGTATTGAGAGGAAAATGTTACTGAACTATTTATTGAAAGTAAATTTAGACAAAATTAGAATAAAGCCTTTTTTCTTATTGGCATTTGTTTCAAGTCATCATATACTAGGTATTGCGTTGCTGTCAGTGGATACAGATACTTAACTCTTTAAAAATTTAAAAAAATATGTAAAGTATTGAGTATTTGAAATAGCCCACTTTACCTTAATGGGTCTTGTCTACCTTTATTATTCTTTAAAGAACAACTATTTGCCACCAAGGTAAATCAGTATTTCGAATGTGCTTCTCTTGGTTTTTATTTGCTAGTTCCTGTAAGCATTTTCACCAGGACTTGAGGCCAATCATAAAGGAAGCTGTTTCTTCTAAAATACAGACCACCACCACCACCAAAAGAAAAAATTTACATTGTACAAAGATGGAAAACAGAAGATACACTTTCTGTAACTTTACTTAAGCATTTAAGTTACTTGTTAAATCCAATTTGAATTGATCTCACTATAAGATTTCTCATTAGTACGATTGTATGGTTTAAGTACACACATACTAACGAGCAGCTTGTCAAAAGTGTAATTTAGGTACTGAAAAATAAAAGAAAATAGAATGCGTCTTCACCTTTCATGAAGTCTCACCACATGTACTGTTACAGTTGTGTATTGTACAGTGTTTGTTCTGTATTTTTCTGTTGTATATGGACTTTCTATAGTCCATATGTGACAGATACATCTGTAAAAGCATAGCCACAGACAGAAGATATATGATACAATGATTTCCTTGAAAAATCCTACAATGTTGAATTTGGAAGCAGATTCTGACTACTTTATTAGTGGTAATTACTTGCTTGTCTCTTTAAGTAGGTAGCAACTCCAGAGAAGAGACCTGTGTGTAGTCCGAATACCTTGTTCTCTTACATGAAAGTTTAGATCAAGCCCCAAGTAAAACAATGGAAAAGTATATAGAACTATCAGTTCTTACATGATTTAATTATATGAGATACATGAATTTAACTTACTTTTATGTAGGCAAACTATCCACTTTTTGTCTGTTTCACTGCTTGTTAAAATAACATTCCTCTCCTATGCATTCTTTTCTTGACCCAAATGAAATATTAACTTAAGGTCAAGATGAGGAGAGTGAAATGACTGAGATGAATGTCTTTACTAAAATACCAATAAATTTTGTCAAGCTCAAAACACTAAAATTTAAATTCAGGATGGTGAATATTTAATTTAAAAAACAACAGAAAGGTTACATGTGCATTAGCGTAAACTAGATAACACCTAATTAGCACATACATTTCATTAAAAATATTTGTACTCATATATTCTCTAAGAATCTCATGATTAAATAAATACTGTTGAAATAAGAGTTATACACAGAAGTTAGCTGTGAATGACAATGGCTATGCTACTTTTCCTGTTCATGTTACTCATTTCACTGTGTATGGACATTCTATGTCATGTGCCTTAAATACATGCCACTCTTCATGCCAGGCCGTTATTTTTGCTAGTATGGGGTTATGCTATGTAACTGCACCCAGCTCGCGACCTGGTGCACATACATATCGCACTCAGTCATTTTGGCTTACCCCGCCCTTCTCTCCTCACCTTGGCACACCCCGGGCTTCCCTTCCCAGCTCCACAAAGTCATTCTCCCTGTTTCCCGTCCCTTCTCTTTAATTTTGCTCTGTTATTTATATTTTACATTTCTCATGTATGAGAAGCCATACATATTGAACCTTCTGTATCTGATTATTTTTCTAAGTATAATGATCTCCAAGGTATATCTATTTTCCTACAAATGACTCATGCTGATCTTTCTTTATGGCAGAGTAGTACTCCTTTGCAAGATATATACCATTTTAAGAGCTAACAAGTTTATTCTGTTGGGAAGGGTTGTGGGTTCAGGAAAATATAATGGAAAAATATAGTTCTATAATGTATTTAAATTACTTCTTATAATCAGTAAGTATTTTAACATGCACTATAATGGCTTCAGAAGGAATACAATGTAAGTGATTTTGTTCTTAACTGTGGATAGTCTAAAAATAGTCTTGCATACTGACTGAATGAATTATACAAGATTGAATTAATTAATTACACTGATTATAATTAAATATTGTAAGATTGGTGAGCATATGAGATGGGCAGGTTTCCAGGTCAGCAGGTGGCCCTCCTGTACTGAGGCACCCAGGGATCCAATCCCCTTCCACCTTGACATCTGCAATTTGCCAGGATGTTCTCCTCTTTTCTCTGTAGTTATTATACATATATTTTTAGAGACAGGGTCTCACTCTGTAGCCCACTCTGGCCTTGAACTCATGGGAATCCTCTGGCCTCAACCTCCTGAGTGCTGGGATGACAGGCGTGTGCCAGCACACCTGGCCTTGTGTGGTGCTGGAGAATCGAACTCGGGGCCTTGTACTTCCCAGGCAAGCACTTTAACCCCCATGCCATTGCTCCAGCTCCCCTTCTTTTTCTCTCACGGTCTACCACTGAACTACATTCCAGTTCTTTTTATTAGTTCCTTTGAAATGGAAGTCTCACTGAGTTCCCCAGGGGTCCATGGACTTACAGACTTTCCTCAGCCTCTAAGTGGCTGGGACTGCAGGTATGTGCAACTCATTGCTCTCTATTCCTATAAGTGCATGCATGAAAGCAATCATTAGGTACAGGATAAACCCTCCAGGCTTAACATTGGCCAGCCTGAGGTTAGATACCACTTGCTTGTACAAATTCAGGGAAATGTTAGCAGTTTAGCCACCAAGTCCTATGGGAAGTTGAGTCCCGACCTAAGCCTTCCACTGAAGTAAGAGGGAAGCAACTGCTCATAGCTATGCAACTAGAAAGTGTCCTCAGATCACTTTTTGGGCAATCTTGCTTAACACTCTCTCTCTCTCTCTCTCTCTCTCTCTCTCTCTCTCTCTCAACAGTCTCACTTTGTAGTTTAGGCTGGTCCTGAATTCACTATGTAGCCCAGGCTGCCCTCAAACTCTTGGCAATCTTCCTGCCCCAGCCTCCGAAGTGCTAGGATTATAGGCATGTATCACCACAACCAATTAATGTGGTGCTGGAGAATAGAACTCAGGGCCTTACACTTGCTAGTAAAGTGTTTTGATTACTGTGCTATTCCTCCAGCTCCCAACTTGTGATTTATGGAACTTCCCATAAACTTCAGTAGTGGAAATGGCCTGTTTAAATCTGAGCCTGGAAGAGAGAGATGATCATATGCATTCCTTTCCCTATCCCACTACTGGGCTGATATGTTCATGACAAACCAGCTGGTGTCTGTTCCTCTCTTTAATGCAACACCCTTCTTGTTCGAGGTGATAAAATCACCAGATCTGACAGTGAATGATCAGCACCAGATCTGAATAAAACAAGAACATATTTGAGGACAGAACATTGACACCTCCTCGACTGGGGAATAAGAATGAGTGCACGGAAGGACAGAGGTTGTTTGGAAAATAGTGAAGCATTGTGGGTGATTAACAGTGTTGTAGGCTATAGAGAGAACTATAAAAAATGGAGAAAAGGAGGTTGGCTATGTTATTTTAAAAAATAGACCTTCAAAATTCAGTGTTAAAGAACACTGTGTTCCCTCTCAATACAGAGCAGGTTTTCTGGCCAGCAGGTGGCTCTCCTGAATACAGAGATCCAGGGATCCAACCTGCTCCATCATGAGCTTTTGCCAAGGTGTATTGTTCTCATTTGTGTAACTGAAGCACAAATGGCATGAGCAGTTTCAGCTTTTTGAAAGAGAAAGAGTATGGAAAGGTTCACTGTGGCCTGGAGATGCTGATGTAGACGCGGTGCTCACCATTCCTGTCACCTCCCTGGAGCATATGTGTAGGGTCACTTGGTCATACCTGATTTAAGAGACAGTGGGAAATGTAATCTAGCTGTGTGCTCTCAACAGAGAGAGAGAGAGTGAAAGAGAAAGAGAGAGAGAGAGAGAGAGAGAGAGAGAGAGATTTGATTTTGATAGTTCTGGGTCCCTGGCACACCTCAAGCCTTGCTCATTCTCCACACTGCTTCAAGGCTAGCTATCTGATTCTCATATCAGGCCGTGTCATTCCCTGCAAAAAGAAAACAAACAAAAAATAAAAACAAGAAATGGTAGTTTCATATCACGGAATATAAATTGTTTTTTTTACTGAACCCTGAATATGTAGTGAACAATGAAAAAAGGAAAGTAAATATTCCAATTTGTCCCTTTGGAGCCTACAGAGGAACTGGCATGCTGGGAATGATATAGGTCTTCCTGCTTTCTCACATCCATCCTGAAGACCTATGCGTTATCTTTCCATCCAAGTAACTATTCTGCATCCCTTTTCCCTATTTCCCACCAGTGCTGCTGTTCCAGATAAAAAAATCCACAATGGTGCAGTTTTTGCATAACTGGATATAGAGAAGGCTGTACCGAATGAGCCATGAACATGCAGAGCCAGGGAGACACGTAGCACCTATTTTTAATGAATCTGTCGACCTTATCTATTTTTATGTTTATTCTCATTCTGCTACTTAGTGCTTGATACTCTGCAGGAAACCTTTTCCAAAAATGCCATCTGATTCCTTCTCCTCTGTGGAATGGCTGAGTTTATTTTCTGTGCTCGTGGCCCATGGGATTTACTCCTATATTTTTATAACACACCCTCTTAGCTTGAGTTACCTGAATGGCTTCCTGCACTTAGCCACAAAAAGATCCTTCCAAAATATAGTAATTTCATTTTTTTGAGAAGTAGATTTAAATCTGATATGAATATTTCATGGTTCCAGTATTTGGGGCCTACCACAGCATCCTTCGTAGAAGGTGTTTCAGCATTAGCCTGGTCCCAATTTGGAGAAAATCAAGACACCTGTATTATTTTACTATTGTTGATGTGATAAGTTGTTACAAACACAATGGCTTAAAATAATGCCTACTTGTTATTTCAGAGTTCTATAGTTACAAGGCTGGGGCTACATGAAAAAAAATCTTATAAAGTACATGTAACATTGAACTGCAATTAAGATGACTTGTTCTAGCTGTGAGATTGACTTATAAACTGTCTGGAGAAAAGGAGAGCAGATAACATTGTAAATGATAAGACCTCAAACCCCAGAAATATCATTTAATACCTGTATGATGATTAAGTTACATAACCTCTCCTAACAGTATATCACATATTATTCTATACTACCCAAAAATGTGATCATTTAAAAAATATATGTGAGTACATGTAGTTGTGTACAAAAACTGTTGGCATAATCAATGTAAATAAATAAATAAAATTTTTAAATAAAAGAGCTGAAATAGTTGCTTGCTTCATAAAGCATTATCTTTGCAGCTTTTAAGACAAGCAAATGCATACACCCCATGGAAAGAGTTTGATGAGTTTTGACAAATGCATGTCTCTGCAACCCATACCCTAGAGGATAAATCTTGGCTACTTCGGAAGAAGGTTCCCCAGTGTTCCTTTCAAGTCACTCCTATCCTGTTATAGGTAACCACTTTTCAGTCTCTCAATATTGGTTTTGCCTACTCTTGAAAGTCATGATAAGGAAATCATGCAGTCTACAGTCTGTAGTATCTGGCTCTTTTGACCAAAACACATCTGTGAGATTTATCCATGTTGTTTTATGTAGTATGTTTTTACATTGTGAAGATAAACCACAATTTTTCTTTTTTTGATTGATAGTTATTTCTTGTTATAAGTAAAGCTGCTAAGAATACTCTTGAACAGAATTCATAAACTTATGTTTTATGATCCAATAAGCTATGAGTATTAATCCAATTTTGTAAATGAAGAAACTAAAGCACAGAAATATGAACTAACTTTCCTGGGAGAAGTTCCAAACTGTGGAGCAGGGAGTTGTATTGGTAGTTTCTGTCCACCCTGGGTCTTACTCATATATTGCCTGTCCAGGTGTAGCTTCTACAGAGACAGCTGTAATGTATATTGTTACCATATTTTATACATAGTTCATGTAACCTAGTTATTTTATTCTTACACAAAAGAGTTGCCTGCCTAGATGATTGAGTTAATTTAACACTTCCGTCCTTTGCTCTTCCAGAACTTCCGGTTGCTTTTCAGAGCTGGGGATGCTGAGATGTATTTTGCCCTCCTGGCCTCGAATAATTTCAATGAAGGAAGGAGAATGAGGGCACACCTGATGCCTTATGGTAGCGGGGTGTACTCTGGGGCTTCTCTCAATTCCAAATGTCAGTTAATTGCTGAAAAGAAATCAGCCATTATAAAAAAAAAAAAAACTGTGAACCATTTTCTGTAGACAGTAAGCTTTCTTCTGTGCTAAGTGTGAGTTTTTGCGATCATATTTTACAGAAGGAAAGTAAGTGATGCAGAAAAACAAACATATACAAGTTTGAATATTTTTCTGGTTTAAGATCACAACGGATATGTGTGTATATGCATTTTTGTGTGTGAGAATGTGTTTGTGTATATATACACATATATTTTACAATTTAATTTAGCTAGTTTATCTAGTTTTTATAATTTCATGTACTTTGGGAAGAGAAATGAGAGTATTTGGATTTGCTATTATCTGGAATTCACATTTCAGACAGAAGTAGAATGTAGAAATGAAAACAGAATAAAATATAGAACTTTGGCTTAATAATAATAAAGAAGCCTGTTAAAATTCACAGACTATAAGGATGATTTTTTTAATAAGATTTCAGCATTTCTGAAAAATTTTTATGATAAAATCAACTTGTTTTTTTTCCCCCTGATTGTTCAAAAGGAAATGTTTTTATTCCAATCTATGGCTTATACAGTTATATAATTCACGGTAATGGCCACAAAGTACCACAGTTCATATATGAGGGAGTTCCAATTATGAATTATAACGAGAGAAATAAGATTCCTTTTTTAAAGTACAAAACAGCATATACATTACTGGCTTTAACTAGGGAAATGACCCTTAAAAAAGGGAACTGTTGAATTGAAAACAGTATTTTAAGTTGTTAGGATTATAAGAAGCTAAGTTAAATTTATTAATTATTACTTTGGCTTTTGAATTTTTTTGTGATGCTGGAGGTCAAATCCAGATATTCTACCACTGAAATAATGTGTCCATCAGAAGAGAAGTTGGTTGGCCTTTTGAACAAAGGAAAAAGGAACCTCCTGGAGAAAATTTTGGTTGAGTTCACTCAACAGTCCTCAAGGAAAGTGACTTATCTGGAAAACTTAGGAAATTACAGTGAGAAAGGTAACCCCATTTTGAAAATGGGTACATCGGGTTAGATTATTACTAATCGTTGAGATTATTTAACTTCTCCACTTTGATTCATTTCACACCTACCAATCAATGTTGTGTGTGCAATTTTTCTTTCTTCTCATAAACTGTGTCCAAATGAAGAAAATGTACTGGGCATACCAGCCTTAATATTCTGCTCTGTATGAGGTGTTTTTATACTATAAAGACAGATATTAATGCTAAGTCTTCATGTCCAAGCTGCTATTGAGCTTGGTTAATAATGGCTTATACACTAAACTTTACTCTCAGGGTGCAAGAATGAAAATTCACAGGCACTTTAGTAAAGTTATTGTAATGGCACAAATTAATAACATAATTTTCCCCAAAGACTTCTGCATCGTTGAACGTAAGTCTCTCCCAAACATTAACACTAAAGTTACTGCTTGTCTCTTGTGTTTACAAAGTCAAATTAATGGGATAAATATGAATAGATCTTGACCTAGGAGCACATATCATTTTGTTCTGCTTCCATAAAATATCTTTCTATTTTGCAGATGGAATCAACTCCAGTGTTAAAAAGGAAAACTACATATCTAAAATAATTTATAATTAGACAAGGTAAAACTAATGAAATATCCAAACTCTTCAAATGTGTTTAAAAAGAAAACCACAAAGAAACACAAATAAGATTTATACCTGAGCCAATAGTATTGTGCTAATTTGCTTTTCTGGTTTCGATAATGTTCTAGGATGTAAAGCATTATCATTAGGAGAAACTGGGTGAAGAGTACAAGGGAATTTCATAATATTTTTGAAAATTCTTACAAATTATTTCACAATAAAGTGTTTTTAAAAGATTTGATATGATATAAAATATTTTATTTAACATTTTGGTAATCATCTTTCAAATTATCTCTTTATGCTTTTTACTTTTTTTAAATATGCTTTTACGTATCTTTCTTTCCTTCTGGTTCTTCCTGGTAACTAGTAACTGCAATCTATTACTTTCACATCTTTCTTCATATTTATGTGACTGCATACAAATAGACACATACACTAATGCCATATTAAACAAATGAAATCAGAGAGGCAATTGGAATCTCAAAACTGGGGCAACCAGGGGACACTCAACTGAGGGACAGGGGCCTTGTTCCTTTTCTTTACTGTGTACATAGTGTATCATCTTAGATAAGCGCCAAGCTCAAAGAGATTACAAACATATCCCCCAAAGCCATCAAAAACAAGGTTACAGCACAACGATTTTGTTTTTCAAGTAGAATATAAACAGCAGGGTTCATAAAGACTTGTGATCAAAGCTCATAATCATTTATCAGCTAAAAAACAAAGCACAGAATTTCCATCTGGCCAGCACTAAATATCACCATGTTCCAGTCATGCTTTTGCATGTTTTGCCTATGCGATCCTTATCACATAAACATTTCTGACCATTGTTACACTTGCAATTGGCCAAACATGTTCTGGCACTTAAGACAAGAGTGGTCTCCAACACAACACTCTCCAACATACTGATATTTTTATTTTTAGTCTATTTCATAAAAATGTGAATATATATTTCTCTGCATATTGCTTTTCTTGAAAAAAACACATTGTGAAAAATATCTTCGTGTTGACTGGTGCAGATGAAATTCTAAATGTATCTCACCTTATTCAGCCACTCCCCTACTGATTGATATTTTCTTTGCATATTTTGCCATGTAAAGATATAAATTACAGGGATGTTTTTAATGCTGATGGGATAAATTCACAGGAAATGGGATTTCTAGGTTGAAAGAATAAAAATACACACTTGATAAAAAATTTGAAAACAAAAAATTCTTTCCAAACTGCCATCACTATTGCAAAGTTTACAGTGAAGTATGAAAAAACCAATGCTTTGTGGATTTGATGTGAGAAGTTCTATCTCCCTATGTCTTAGTTACTTTCTCGTTGCTGGGACAGAACACCTAATGTCTAGAACCTAAGGGAGGAAAGATTTATATTAGCTCACAGTTCCAGACCATTCACGAGCAGCTGACAATGGTGGAAGCACTTGGCAGAGGCTGGAGAACTGCTCACCGCATATTAGACAGGAAACGAAGTGCTCAAAAAAGGCCAGAACTACAGTATACCCTTCTAGGTCATGTCCCAGTAATCCATCGTTCTGGATCACGTTTTATTATGTTATTTTCCCCTGAAAATCAGTGAGATTGAGCAGCCTAATGTTTATTGGCCATTTGGATTTGTGTGTCTGTGCATTACTATTCACACATTTTTCCTTTTAAAAATTGAATTACTTTTGTCTTTTTTCAGCATAACTTGTGAGAGACCTTTATATATTGCATATATTACTTTCTCGTGTACTACACATATTTCCTCTAAGCTAGTTTTTGTCTTTTGTCTGTGTCTATGGGGTCTTTTCTTATTCGATGTTTTCCTTTTTTTAAGCATTGTAAAACATATCTGTATTTTTCTTCAATGTCTTGTAGTCTTTATTTATAAAGTCTCTCCAACCCCTAAATAAACTGGCACCACGTAATTCTTTGTGATAGTAATGTTACTATCTTTGGTCTTTAAATCTTTATGCCCTTGAAGCACTGATTATTAAACTATTACCTCTTACCTTCAAAGCCACTCTCTGTATTCTGCTTTGTAATTCTGGTCTAGCATTCAACAAATTGCATTTTTGTTTTGCCAGCTAGCCCTGGCTGGTAGCTCCAAGGGGAGGTGGAAGAAGGAGACTGGAAGGATAAAGTAGGAAGACTGAAGAGAGTTGGTCTTCACTGTCTACTCCTTGTTCCTTCCAGTATCCCTGAAGTCACAGATATTTACCCCGTGGTAACTTGGTTCTAGACCAGCGACTGATTCTAGGTACACACTTTTCCCAGCTACCTCAAAATCAGCTTCATTGTATCACCTCAGAGATGCCAGCCAGTTGGTGTTCAGCCAGTCTTGCTGGAGATGGAATGTGCCTATCTCCACTCTTCTTAATTTTAACATTCCTACTTTCTTCCTTTCAATCCCAGCAGTCTGAGAACAAAGCTGTTTCTTGTATTTAGCCTCCTGTGAGAGCTCAGTTTGTCTTTCTTTTTATATCAGTTTTTTTCTTTAAAAATGTTTGCATGTTGTGACATGATTTTAATGTTAGGAATTTCAAAGAGCTCAACTTTCTAATAACCTGCCCAATAGCATTAGTGCTTATGTCTTTTCCCTGTTTTGTTTAAAATAGTTTGTGATACACAGAAGTTTAAAATGTTTGCATAGGCAAACTTATCAGTTCATCCCTTATGATTTTTTTCTTTGATTTTATGCTTTGAAAACTCTTTTTCATCTTGAGGTGAAGGTCCTGTCCATATTCTTTCCCTACTTTTGTATTAATACTGTATCATACTGTCTCATTCAGAGTAGACAATACGGGGAATAGAAGAAGAAAGTCTGAATGTTTGAGAATTTCTTGGACCAGAGCTACCTAATGCCTAGGCTGCCTACATCTTGAGTTAATTTGAGGAATTAAATTGTTATCTTGCTTCTAGCTAATTTAAACTTCACAAATACATTTTTGGTAGAGTTTATGTAATTTTATAATTCCACTAACAATATATGAGAGTACTTTCTTAATAACCTCACCATCAGGTATGTTATCAATTTTTGATTGCAATAACCATAAAAGTGAGAAAAAAATCCTATTTTAAATTTTCATTTATTTTGTTATGAGTGAAATCAGATTTTTAAAGTATGTGTAAGGGTCATTTGTATTTGTTTTTCTACAAACTGTAAATAAATATTTTTGATATTTTTTTATTTGTTTCTGGGAGTTCTCTGTAAAGTAAGAAAATCCTTTCCCTGTGATATGAATTATAAATATTTTTTCCAAGTTTGTCATTTAATGTTCTTCTTTACTTTTTATGGTAGTTCAGAAATATTTTTAAAGTTTTGAAAACATCCTGTAATGAAATTAAAAGAAAAGTTTTCCTTGGCATTTAGATTTAAATCATAGTAGAACTCTTAAATCATATATTAATTCATGCATCTTTTTGTATGGGGCTTTTATGAATATGTTTTTAAAATTTATATCTTTGAATGTTAATTGTAAAATATGGTTCCAACTTTTTCTTTCGCCAAATGGCGCCCTAGTTGTGTAAACTATTTTTATATCACTGATAGGACATGTTGCCTTTGTAATGTACTAGGTTTTATATTTGGGTCTACTTTTGGATTCTGTATTTTTGTTCCTTAAATTTGTCTGTTTATATACCAAAACAACATTGACGTTATGGAGATTTTATATTTTTATAACTATCAGTGCTGGTCCTCCTTCATTGCTTTTCTTTTTCAAAGTTTTTTTTTGGCTATTCTCGTTTATTTCAATTTTTAAGAGCAATTTTGACATTGCATAAGTCTAGAAAAAAATCCCTATTGTTTTTTGGGGGATCTCTTTCAATTTTATAATTAATTTATGGAGCATTAACATTCTTAAGATGTTCTTCAATATTCTAAACAAAACCAAGGAATTTCATATTTTGGTTACTTTTGTAAATGGAACCTTCTTTTGTATCCTGTCCTTTAACTTGTTGTTAATGTTTGTCTATATGAAGACTATTATTTTCTGCACATAAATTTCTATCTCCTTTCCCTTTCTGAATTCCTTTACTGTTCATAGTGACATTTAATTGGATTTTGGGTTTTTTTTGTGGCACTGGGGGTTGACCACAGCCTTTCTCTCTGAGCTACCATCCTTTCCCTTGTTTATGGTGTATTTGAGACAACTTAGTTGCCCAGCTGGCCTCAAACTTGCACTTCTACTGGCTGTTTTTTTCTGATATATAATCATATCTGCAAAAGAAGGTAATTTACTTCATCATTTTCAGTTTTCTTTCCCAGAGCCTATATATATATATATACATACATACATATACATTTTTTTTTTGATTTTGAGACACGGCCTAACTAAGCTGCCAGGGCTAGGCTCCATATTAAAGTTCTCCTGACTCAGCCTCCTACAGTGCTGAAATTACAACACTGTGCTACTGGGAGTGGCTCACTTTCAGTTATGTCTCAGACTGGTGTGCGTGTGTGCTTTGAATGTAATGGTGGTTATACTTCTGGTCTAGCTGGTCTTGCTCCATCACTTCCACCATCTAAGACTGGATCAGCAGCCTTTGCCTATTCTGCATATTACACAATACTTTTTATACATTCTTTTCACTCAAAAGGCATAACTAGTTTCCTGTTACTTGATCTTAGAACTAACAAGCTCAAGTACCTGAGTTTGATTCCCCAGCACCACACAGGCCAGGTGTGGTGGTGCATACCTGTCATCCCAGCACTCAGGCGGTAGGAGGATTGCCATGAGTTTGAGGCAAGTCTGGGCTACATATTGAGTTCAGAACCAGCCTGGACTACAGAGTGAGACACCCTGTCTCAAAAAAAAAATTCATTTAGCACAAATACAGTCTAATGATACACCACTAATAATGACACTTATTAAGGGCCTACAGTATGCGGGGCCATATGCCAAGTGACCTGCATACTGTATCTCACATCAATCATCGCCTAGACAATGTGCTTTTTGTCCCCCGTTATAGTAATAGTTTGAAAATAATTCTTTTCAGCTTTCTCCAAAGAGATTCTACTTTTCATGTTAGCAAGAGGTCTAAAATAGAAAAGTGAGTTTAATATATTCATACTTCTATTGTTTGCCTTGACACTGTAAAATAAACTTTATTAGGTTAGCAGGGTTTCAATTTTTTAAGTGGGGGTATCCTATTTCCAATGCAAATATTAACTTGGAGCTCAGCATAAGAAGCTACTAAGATTAGGCAGATGGCACAGAAGTAAGCTAATAACCTAGAATTTTGTAATAGTTCTGAGCATAGACAAAAAGGAAAAAGCTGTCCAGTTGATGAATTGTTAATTGATTTATGGACATAGATCTTTGTCAAAAAATCCAAAATCCAATTAAATGTCACTACGAACAGTAAGCTAATTCAGAAAAGGAAAGGAAATATAAATTTATGTGCAGAAATGAACAGCCTTCATATAGACAAACATTAATAACAAGGTAGATCCAAAGCAAGATATGCTAAAGTTCTTGCCCCTGGTACCTTAAAGTTGACCTCATTTGGAAATAAAGTCTCTGTAGAGGTGATGAAGTTAGAATGAGGTCATCGGGTCATAATTAATCCAACATGGTTACTATCCTTAAAAAAGAAGAAACTTGGACGCAGACACATAGATATGCTCAGAGGGAAGAAAAAGAGAGAACAACAGCACCTGCAAGGGACCTGCAAGGACGCAAGGGTATCAGAGGCTGGGAAAAGGTGAGACAGACTCTCCCTGGGCAGAGCACTTACAGGAACTAACTTCAGATAACTTGGGTTTTTTTTTGTTTTTTGAGACAGAGTCTTGCTTTGCAGTCCAGGCTGGTCCTCAACTCACTATGGAGCCCAAGCTGACCTCGACTAATGGCAATCTTCCTGCCTCAGCCTCCTGGGTGTTGGGATTACAGGTATGTGCCACCACGCTCAGCTTAGGTGGTGCTGGGGAATTGAATCCAGGGTCTTAAGCTTGCTAGGAAGGTGCTTTAACCCCTGAGTTATTCCTCCATCTCCAGGTAACTTGATTTTGAACTTCTGTGATCTCTAGAATGGACAGCCAGTACAGTTCTCCTATTTAAGCCACCTTTTTTTTTTAACCCCCCCTGCCCCCCCGCCTCCCAGCACATTCAAGAAACTAATGCAATGGCTTATGTGACCAATGGGATAGAGTTTTGGGAGTAAAAGTCTTATCCATTCCCGACTGTATGTACATTGTAATTGGTAGTTTCATTGGGTCAAGGTCCTTGATAAATTCCATGCTAGCTTTTTATCAAAGGTCTTTAAATGAACAATCCTTGTAACTGTTGAGTTCATCACTTAAAGTAGGGAAAAGCCTGTGTTTACATACACACTTATTATGTCTCAAAGAAGAGATGAACTGGAAATCCGTTCATAAGCATTTTTGCTTGGCATGCATGATTTTTAAAAAGTTGGGTAATATGTAAAGCCCAGATTTCTTTGGCCAATAAGTACATGAAAAAATGTTCAGCATCCTTAGCTATCAGAGAAATGCAAATCAAAACAACACCAATGTTCCACCTAAAGCCAGTAATAACTGGTATAAAGAACTCAAAAACAACAAATGCTGGCAAGGTCATGGGGCAGAAGGAACCCTTCTACATTGCTGATGGGATTGTAAACTGGTACAACCACTGTGGAAAGCAGTACGGACATTCCTCAAAAACTGAAAATAGATATTGCATTTGACCTGACTATACCTCTTGGGTGTATCTTCCCAAGAAAGTTAAAGTCAAGAGTGATACATACATACCTATGTTTATAGCAGTATTTGTAGGGAAATGGATGCATGAGATCATTATGTTCAGTGAAATGAATCAGACCCAGAAAGTTAAATATCTTATGGTTTCTCTTCTATAAGAAAACCAAACCATAAAAAAAATGTAAGAGATAAGGAAAAAAGAAAGAAGACAGGCTTTGTGGCGAGGAAAAGGGGAAGAGGGAGGTGTAAGAAAGTGGGAGTGGGAAAGGGATGTGATATGTAAATAAAATATAAGATACAAACACTACCAAAAAGACCAGATTTCTTACAAATGTTTCTGGATTTCTGTTTTTCCTTCATGGCAAAATATGTCTATTGCTGAAAACTGGTTGCTTCGGTTAGCCACACCATGAGTGCTTCGGAAGTCACGTGGCTACCAGGCCCATTGACACAGGCAGCGGACCCACTTACTGCTGACTCTCTGGTCTGTGTCCTACAGCAAAGTAAGGCAACAGTACAGCTGCTGTCACTTTACTGTTACTGAGCACCACTGTGTGACAGGTGCTTTATAGACATTGGGTAAACAGATATTCATTGCTGGCCTGTTGTGTGCCAGGCTCTGTCATAAGGGCTTGGAATAAAGCAGGGGACAAAATAAAGGTCCAACATGGAATTTACATTCTACTAGTGGAGGTAGGATGGAGTCAAATAATAAATGATAAATAAGTGAACCATGTAGTATATTAAGTGGTAAGTTCTAAAATAAAATAAAATGAAAATAGAGTGGGGAAAGGGAATTACAAGTCTTAGGCCGACGATGATTTTTAATGAAGTGGATGGGCCTGCCTAAAAAGCTACTTGAGCAAGCTCAGGAGGGGTCAGTCACATGGATTTGTGAAGGAAATGTGTTCTGGGCAGGTGGAAAAGCTACAGTAAAGGTAAGGGCAGGTGCACCTCTGTCTCGTGTGTATTTAAGGAAGGCAAAGGAACCGTTGTGGCTGAGGCAGAGTGAAAAAAGGGACACTCAGAGGGTAAGGAGATGTGTCAGATTATGGCAGATTAAACATGTTGGAAGGGCTTTGCTTTTACTTTTTTTTTTTTTTTTTTTTTTTGAGACGGGGTTTCGCTCTGCAGCCCGGGCTGGTCCTGAACTTACTTATGGAGCTCAGACTGGCATTGGACTCATAACAATCCTCCTGTCTAAGCCTCCCGAGTGTTGGGATTACAGGTGTGCGCCACCACGCCAGGCTCATGTGCTGGGGAATTGAATTCGGGTGCTTAGCACCTGACTAAGCGCTTGCTATAGCGCATTAACCGCTGAGCCATTCCTCCAGTCCCTGCTTTCCCTTTCAGTGTAATGGGGAATCACTGAAGAGGTTTAGGCATAAGAGTGACCTTCTTTAGCTTTAGGTTTTACGATAATCACACAGTTGCTCCGCTAATACTTGATGGCAGAGGGCAACGGTGGAAGCAGACAGAATTGTCCAAAGCGTGTTGTGCTCATGATGGGGTGGCATCACGAATGTAGCAAGGGAGGTCATAAGCCAGGGCGCTTTTGCAGATAGAGTCAACAGAATCTCGTAATGGATTGTACATGAGGTACAAAAGACAGCATCCAGGACAAAATCCTAGAGGTTTTGGCTTGAGTAACTGGCAGGATGGAGCTGTAAGAGCAGATTTCATGTGGATTATCAGGAGATGGATTTTGGACCTGTAGATCACAAGCGGTATACTGGCCGTCTGAAGGAAATATTGAGTAAGCTGTTAGATAGGACTCTGTTGGTTAGGGGACATCTGACCATTAACCTTTCCTCTTCTGATATGGTCTTATACTTTTAAATACCATATAGGGGCTGGAGGAATGGTTCAGCAGTTAAAGCACTGAGTTCAATTTCCCAGCACAACATAAACTGGGTGTGGTGGTGTACGCCTTTAATCCCAACACTGCCGAGACAGGAGGATTGCCTTGAACCCAAGGCCATCCTGAGCTCCATAGTTAATTTCAGGACCAGCGTGGGCTACACAGCAAGACCCTGTCTCAAAACAAACAAACAAACAAATACTATATAATGCCAATGATACCCAAATGTTTACAATTATGGTGGACCTACATAAATCAGGTTGTGGTGGAGCAACTATGTTGCCAGAAGACTTGAGGTGGACTTCTGGGGTGTCTCCTTTACCTTTGATCATAGAGTACACGTGGCCATAGGTCTAGTGCTTGGGTCTCCCAGTATATTGAGGCTCAATATAAGACACAAACCTTTTGTTTTTTTGTTTTTGAGACAGGGTCTTACTCTGCTGCTCAGGCTGTTCCTAACTTGCTACGTGACTCAGGCTAGCTTTGGACCCATGGCAATCCTCCTGCCATAGCTCCTATTGCTGGGATTACAGCATATGCCACCATCTGGCTTTGTGTGGTACTGGAGAACTGACCTCAGGGCATCGTACGTACTAGACAAGCGCTTTAACCGCTAACATGAAAAGCTTTATTAAGGCTTATTGTCAGATATGCCATCAGGGACCGGACAAGAGAAGGAAAACTACTAACAGGCCTAGCAGTAGACCCCCAGCCCTATTACGCTCAGGACCACCACAATAACTGTTTTCTCCCTTTTGCTACAGGGCTCGGGCCCATGCAGCACTGCTATATGATTCAGGCCCACACAACACCTGCAGTCCCCCAGATAACCACCCCATTTCTCTCACAACGCAGAAACTCTTCAAGGCCATTGCCTGTAAAGAGTTAAAGAGTCCCTTGCTCCAGATGCTGTGCTGTGCTCTCTAGCACGGTCCGGTAGCTAGTCCTGGCTGTCAATAAAACCCTCGGGACTGAGACTTAGTCTCCCAGGAATGATTATGTTCCGAAATTCAGATCTGACACATCTAGTAAACCGCACAAATTTGTATACAGGTCTACATACTATACTGGGGCTCTTTCTTCTGCGTTACCATGCCAATCTTCGGCAAAAACTACCTTTCAAAGGTTCTTTCTCCTTCCCTTCTGAGGCATTTGCATTTCTCCTTTAACCTTTTTGGACCCACTTACTTTGAGTTGTAGAAATGATAATATTAAGAAATACTTTACTAGGGAAAATCCTATACTAAGACTTCCAGACTGCAGTTGCTAGGTGCATCTTGCCCTCCTCTGACTCTTTTATTTCTCTCTCTCTCTTTTTTTTTTTTTTTTTGAGACAGGGTCCTGCTCTGTACCCCGGGCTGGCCTTGGACTGGGGACAGTCCACCTGCCTCAGCCTCCCGTATGCTGGGATTACTAGGCTTAAGATGCTCAGCTTTGTGTGGTGCTGGGGAATCAAACCCAGGCTTGTGCTTGCAAGGCAAGGGCTTTAACGGCAGTGCCATTCCTCCAGCCCCTGCCTTCCTTCAATTCTTACCAGTTCAAACTTTGCTAAGGTTAATATCCCCAGAAACTCCCGCTTTGCTCTTGCAAACTTTACCTTTTCTCGGTTCGCCTCAAATTATACTTTTTTTGGAGAAGTTCTGGAGAAGCAGAGGACTGGGGAGGAAAACAGGCGCACTCTCTCCACCAGTTGCAGCCCGGCGACGCCCTCAGGGTCGTAGGCCGGGGAAATCCTGGACTGGCCTCACCCTCCACGCTTTGTCCTCGAGTCCCGTGCTCCGCGGTGGCACCTTCCCCAAGCGACGAAGGTTCCGGCGCGGCCCCCTCCGCCCGAGGGGCGTGGCCTGCCGTTCCCGCGCCCGCCTCCAGGCTGCGCGCGGCTGCAGGCCGTGGTCACGTGAGCGCGGCGCGGCGGGGGAGGGGCCCTGATTTCCGGGCGGCGGAAGGAGACACGGCCGCGTGAAGACGAGGCGATTTGAAAACACGCTCGGGGAGCGAGAGGCCGAGACCAGTGGCGCACGTTGTCACCCGTGGGCGTCTGTCCACGGCCTCTTCCCCTCGGCCTTCGCGCCGCGGTCCCGGCCGGGCCCGCAGGTGAGCGGCTGCTGACCGTTGGACCGGGCCCTCCTGCGGCGCGGGACGGCGGTTGGGACCATCGCCCTCGGCTGGCGCGCGGCCCGGGCGGCGGCGCCAGCTTTGGCGGCGTGGGTCCCCGCGCCGGCGCCCCCCGGCGTGGGTCGTTGCGCTGTGTACCCCGGTGCGGGGGCGGGGCGCCCCGGGGCGTCTGAAGCGCCTCAAGTGACTGGGCGGGTTCGCGCGGTTTCGGGGCTGGAAGAGTTTTAGGTCCGTGCGTGTAGCTCGGGCCCCACTTCCCCAACCGTGGTTGCCATCAGCTCCCCAGGATCCCAAGGCGCGGTATTGCCTAAACCCCGCGGGTCTGCTCGTGAGGACCCGGGACGCGGTGGGATGAGCCGACCCCGAGCGCCTCTCTCTTCCCACCTCTCGCTCGGGGAGAGCTGAGCGGCCCTTGCCGGGCTGACCGGACCTGTTGGCGTACTTGGTTCTCCTCTGGCCCCTCCGGGGACTTGGGAGGAGCTCGGGAGGGCAAGGGGTTGGAGAAGACCTTATCAAGAGCCGAGCGCAGCGTGCTCTCTTTTTGCTTGATTTGGGGAGAAGGAGGAAGTGGGAAATGAGAGAGGGTGAGAATGAGGTGGCGAGCGAGCACATTAGTGGGAATTCATTTCAGGTGAAGTCCTGGTGTGCTAGGCTTGGAAGTCGAGACCTGCACAGGGAACGTGTGCGTTATGGACGTTGCTTGGGGCTTCTGTCCAGGAGAGGACCAGGGATGGGAGAGTTCTTTGCCAAGGCTGGAGTCGCTGCCGTCTGATGAAAACTGACTACCGTAAAAGTGGCCTAAAACCATTTGATTTGCTCCGCTACGAACAATTTTTACTTGAAAAAACTGCCGCTACTAATAGAATTTTAAAAATTCCTGGTACAGAAATGTTTATCATAAATAGGATGTTTATAGTTTTGGAAGTCAGTGAATTTTTTTACACGGAGGGAAAGCGAAATGAAGTGTACAGCATGATAACGTGATATCAGTTTATCGATAAACTGTATGTTGGAGACTGATGGGGTGGTCTGTTAGCGGCTAACAAGAGCCCAGAAGATAGATGGGGCCCAGGGTTAATTGTCTCAGTGTTCTGTACCATTTGCTTTCATTTTTGGTACTAGCCTGCCGTAAAGTGATAGGAAAAGATCACAGAGTGCCCTCGCTTAATTTTAGACCTTATTATTTCCCCACCTTGTTTGAACTGGAATGACTGGACTTGTAGGTGGAGTGAAAACGTGGGGTTGGGGTCAGTGCAGTAATGGCAAGCCATTTTGCCACACAGTCTCCCAGTGTTCCCATTAATTCTCTTGTGTATAACTGTAGCCCTGGTTTTTCAGAGCTCAGTCCCTCTTTTACACGGTGATGAAAGGCTTAATAATTACAAACCTTAAGCCAACTCATAAAAGGGATTTAGTATACCCTTCTCATGATTTTGGAAGATTGAATGGTAATGTACACAATGCAGCTGATAGCGCCCTTGCTGTGTACTGGTCATGAGACTTTAAGAACACATATGTTTGTGCTTTTAGCATACATATTTAACTGCATGTGCCAGGCACTGTTCTGAGTATTTTATGAACATGAACTCATTTACTCATTTAATACATTTCATCCATTTGGGGTAGATACTGTTGTCAACCCTATCCTGTAGACAGGAATGAGACACAGTGGTTAAATACAGCCATGAAGTGGCAAAGTTGGATAAGAACCAGTACCCAACTACCTTTTGCCACAAATGGGGTTTTGCATGTTTTCTCAGCTGGTCTTGAACTCCTGGGCTCTAAAGAACCTCCTTCTGTCTTAACCTTCAAAGTAGCTTGAACTACAGGTGTCTGGCACCTTGCCCAGATTTAGAATTAACTCTTAACCTACGTAGCCAGACCTTAGCTCAAGGATTTTAAGGTAGTGAAACCCTGCAGTCGGATGAGTTTGGATATAATAGCCTATTAACTTCTTAATTCCTTGAATTTGACAGAAGAACTTAAACTGGCCAGTCTTGCACCAGCCATTTTAGTAATCTTGAAATACTGCAGCCTTTTTTTTTTTTTTTTTTTCCTTTTGGTAATCTCTTGTGTAACGTAACTTCTAAAAGCTAGGCCTAGGAAGCTGAACTGAATCAGTGATTAGAAGTTTGCCTAGGAAGCTGGAGGCTCTAGTTTCAGACCCCCAACACCACATGCTAGCAGGGTGTAGTGGCACAAACCTGTAATCCCAGCTCTTGAGAAGCTGAGGTAGGAGGATTGCCGTGAGTTCTAAGTCAGGCTGGGCTACATAGTGAGTTGAGGACCAGCCTGAGCTACAGAGCGAGACCCTTATGCAAGAAACAAACCCAAAAAAATTAGGTGTAGTATAATGGGTAGACCAGGAGAGGTTCTGTTTATTGCACAGATACTTAATCTATTCACTTTAGTGTGCAGTGGATGGCAGAGTTCATTGTTTTTGAGACATGCTGAAAAGGCTTCAAGAAGGGTTGCGCTTGTACTAGTTAGGGGAGGAGGGCTGTTTTTTAAAGATTAGCTTATGGGAAGGTAGAGCTGGAGCGAGTAGATGGGATCATATTAGGAAAAATATAACATATCTTGGTAAGGAGTTTCTATTCTTTGAATAATAGTAACAGAGTTCCTGAGTTTTGGCAAGCTAGGTGAAAGAACTGCGGTATCTGTGATTTGTGGACTAAGAAGTAGTTATTAAAGACAATAGCACCAACTGGGAAGCAAACCATTGAATAGGGTAAGATTAAAAAGTGCTTCTAAAAAGTTAGCTTGGGAGTGGGAAGGAGGCACAGATTACAAACTTGAATAAGTAGGGAAATTTGGATGTGAGTTGAAAGGGTGTAGTAAGAACGGGAGGTGCAAGGTGATGTCGTTTATGCTGGAGGTGTTCATTACATTGCACAGGATAGCCTTTGTTTCTTATGGCTGTTTTAATTGTATTTTTATACTCCTTTTTTAAAACCTTTTTTTAAAGGCTGATACTTAATTTCTGTTTTACTCTGAGCTTTGCCAAAATGACTGTCTTCATTCTTGCCTATAACAAGCTTATCCCCTACTCCTCATCTTTATCTTGTTTTCTTTAATAATATTCATTGTTCTTGCTGTGCATCTGCATCTTAATTACTTTCCAAACATTCAGCTTTGACTCATGAAATTATCCCTAATCTTTATAGGTTGCATTAAATAATATTTCTTTTCATGCTTTGTTTTGTTGAAGCTTTTACAAGGCATTCCAGGGGCAGGAGCTTCCTGGCAAATACAAGATATATCTGTAGCAAATCTGTGTTGCTTTCCTATAACACAAGGAAAAAAGTTACCTCAGAAGGTTTCCATTTATCACATTGCTTGACAAAATGTTCTGTGGCTCAAAAAAAAAAAAAAAAAAAAAAAAAAACTTGGAAAGCTAGTGACTAGACTTGTTACTTTATTGTTGACTGTCCTTTATAATATTTCTTGAACAAACTGATTTTTTAAAAAATTGTCTTAACCATGTCTCCTTTAAATATTTTGATTCTTTGGTGTAATCACTGTTGACCATGATTCTTGGTTACGGGTGAATGTTGAGTAATGTCAATGTCGGAAAATATCTTTTCCTGTTACTTATCCTTGTCTTTATTGTTTTAAATTTTATTCTTTTAAATATAGTACCTAAAAATGACCAAAAAAAGGAAACGCCAAGATGATTTTCAAAAAGTAAAACTAAAAGTTGGTAAAAAGAAGCCCAGATTAGAGAATGCTACTGTTACAAACTTTAAAACAAAGACTATACACCTTCCTGAGCAGCTCAAAGAGGATGGAACACTTCCAACAAACAATAGAAAACTTAATGTAAAGGTAAATCATAAATCTTGTGTGATAAAATAAGATTTTCTTTTGAAAATGTATAGGATATTTTGTTTCTATGAAATAGTTTTAACTTCCAAAGTAAATAATTTGCCTAGTGCTGGAGGGCTCATTGATAGATGTAACTATCATTTCTATTATTTGGCACCAAGAGCCAACTTCTACCTTTGTTTTTTTTGTTGTTGTGGTGGTTGTTTTTTTGGTGGTGCTAAGCAAGTGCTGTACCATTTTTTAAAGTTTTGCTTTGAGATAGACTAATTTATCTAGGTTGTCCTCAGGTTGCTTTCCTTGTTTCCCAGAGTAATTAGGATTACAGATGTTACTGCACATTTTTGTTGGATTTGATGTACAGTTTTCTACTTGTTTATAGTACAGCACATAGCTTTTTATAGTAGGTTCCAAAGTGTTTGGGACCAGAAGTGCTTTGGATTTCAGATTTTTAAAAAAGATTTTTGGAGTTTTTACACTGCATTATGACGTGTCTGAATGGAACTCAAGTCTAAACAGAAAATTGTTTTGTGTGTACTGTATATACACAAGACAAGTTTTTTTTTGAAAGTAATTTTATTCAGTATTTTCTTTCTGTGGTACTGGCGATTAATCTATGGCCTTCACAATGAGCTTTATCCCCAGCCTTTTAAAAAAATTGCTTATTTTTTGATATTTTATTTATTTTGAGACAAAGTCTCAGTTGCAAAGGTGCTCAAGCTGGGCCCGCATTTGTGATCCTTCTGTCTCATCATCCCAGAGTATTAGAATCACAAGCTTGCACTACTGGACCCTATAATTTGACAACGTGATATGTCGTATTCAGTCAGTGTGACGTTTTCTGCTGTGGCATGGCCTTCAAAAAGTTTGATTTTGGAGCATTACTGATTTGGGGATTAGAGACGCTCAACCTATAAGTGCTTACATAAGTCGAAGTTTGAGCAATGTTTTCACTTTAATATTTTTGAAGAGCTATATTAAGATGTAATCACCTGTATAAAGCATTAGTTAAGTAGTTTTTAATATATTGGTATTTAAACTCCTGTCATCACAAAGAAACCCTGCACCTGCTGGAGGTCACTAGCTTCCTTTCTACCAAACCTAATGAACTACTAACCTGGGTTTTGCTTCTGTAGACTTGTGTGTTGTTACTCACCTTTCACACAACGTTAACAGTTTCAGGCTTATCCGAGTTGTAGCTTATGACAGAATGGTACTTTATTCCTTTGTAATTGTTGAATGGCATTCCATCTCATGGTTGTCATACTTTGTTGATCACTCATGGACATTTGGTTTGTTTATACTTTTTGGGCACTGTTGTGAATATTTATATAGATGTACATTTTCTAGTTTTGCTTTTTCAGCTCTGAAAGTTAAATAACAAAAATGTTTGAAGTTGTGTCCTTACAGATATTATATAAATTGTTCCAGAAATCATACTGTTAAATAGTAGTCTCTGAATATAGTACATAAGCCCCTTGAAAGATGATTTAAAGTAGGAAGAAAAGGCCTGTTGAGTTAGGAGTATGTAAATGTACCTCCTTTACGGTTTGGTACATGATAAATCAGCACTGAGTGATGATGTTCACTGATACCATTCTCATACTAAGCTTCATGAAGTTCAATGTTAGAAAAGAATTTTTACTGAAAATTAGGTAATGTTTTTATGAAGTTGAACGTAAAATTGTATTTCTGATCCTAAAAGTTAAATAACATTTAAAAATAACTGATGCAGTTTGCACAAGTAGTGTCAGCATATTTTTAATTAGAATGCTTATTGAAAGTGATTTTATATATATGTTTATAGACCTAAGATCTGTGTTTTTGTTTATAGGATTTACTGTCACAGATGCATCACTACAATGCTGGGGTTAAACAAAGTGCTCTTCTTGGACTTAAAGACCTTTTGTCTCAGTACCCATTTATAATTGATGCACACCTTTCAAACATATTAAGTGAAGTGACTGCTGTGTTTACAGATAAAGATGCTAATGTACGATTAGCAGCAGTTCAACTTCTTCAATTCCTGGCCCCCAAAATACGAGCTGAACAAATTTCTCCATTTTTTCCTTTGGTAAGTGCCCATCTCTCTAGTGCCATGACTCACATTACTGAAGGAATTCAGGAGGATTCTTTAAAAGTTTTGGACATTCTGCTGGAGCAGTACCCAGCTCTGATTACTGGCCGTAGCAGTATATTACTTAAGAATTTTGTAGAACTTATTTCTCATCAGCAGCTGTCCAAAGGACTGGTAAATAGAGACAGATCCCAGTCTTGGATGCTTTCTGTAAATCCTAATCGGAGACTCACTTCTCAGCAGTGGAGGCTGAAAGTCTTAGTGAGACTCAGTAAATTCCTTCAGGCCTTGGCAGATGGATCCAGTAGGTTGAGAGAAAGTGAAGGACTTCAGGAACAAAAAGAAAATCCCCATGCCACTAGCAACTCCATTTTTATCAACTGGAAGGAACATGCCAACGACCAGCAACACATCCAGGTTTATGAAAATGGGGGTTCACAGCCAAATGTCAGTTCACAGTTCAGGCTACGGTAAGAAGGATTTCAGTTATGTCCACACTCAGTTTTCCTGTATTGAATTCTAACTGCTGACCATTGATAGCTAATGGTGGGAAGACATGCAGTTGTCTTTCATAGTTTTTATACAGTTGCTCATTATTTGATTTGATGACTCCTGAGAGGAGTCACTTGAAAGTATATTTACTCGTTTCTAGCCAAGCCTAATGAGAATGAATCTTGATAATCTGTTGGGTTTGTCATTTGAGAGTTACATTTTTCTTACTGGTCTTGATCAATGTAACTTTTGGTTCACGGTGCTTCATTTTATTAGTATTTTATGTAATCTTTAAATTAAGGGATAATGAATATTTCTGTTAATTTTCATTTTCATTAATTCCGTTTTCATTCATACTTTTTCTTTTTAGGTACCTGGTTGGAGGACTAGGGGCTGTGGATGAAGGCCTTTCATCTACTGAGAACCTGAAAGGATTTATTGAGATAATAATTCCCCTGCTGATCGAGTGCTGGATGGAAGCTGTGCCTCCACAACTTGCTGCCTCTGTGGGCAGTGGTATAGAACGAGAACCTCTGCAGGTTATGCAGCAAGTCCTTAATATTATTTCCCTTCTGTGGAAACTGTCTCAGCAACACGATGAAACCCATAAATTGGTGAGAACTAAGTGTTATTTTAATCAGTTGTATTTTTTAACCACAAGGAAAGATTAGAAATCAGTTTATTACTGTAAGTTATGCATTTTTCAAAATGTAGTCAGGATTTAACGATAAAGTTTCTTTGTACAAAAACACGAAAATACTTCTGTGAGGTTATCTGTCAAAGTGTAATTTTTTGGTGGAATGCGTAACAGTTTGAATGATTCCATTTGCTTTTACTAGTTAAAAGTCAAAGTAGTGCGTAAGTGTATTGTTTATGGCAGATTTATAACATTCTGCTTTCTATAAGGCCTTTTACAGGACTTAAAAAGTTGCTTATTAAGTACTCTCTCCAATTTTGTGTCATATTGTTAAGTTTAGCATAAAAGGACCAAACTGAAGACTTTACCATGAATGTAATTGGCGGTATATGACGTAATTCTGCTGTATAGCTGAGAAAGAATGAACTCTGAAACCTAAGTTGATCCTAAATTGATACCATAGCACACTTGAGATGGTAATCGTAGGAGCAGTGCTTTTGCGCTTGAAGCATGTGGTTTGTCGAAGAATTTCTGTAAGGACTTTTGACTAGGCAGGTGTGAATCCTTGAAGTTGCCTATGAATATAAGAAACTGAGAAAGTGTATCTTTAGCTTTTCAAACCTAAGTTTAGAGTGAATCAGTATGCTGTATGAAATAGGACTGGGGGGTTACGGCCTGGTAGCACAAACCTGTAATCCTAGCATTGTGATAGGACTATCACAAATTTGAGCCTAAGTGAGACCTTGCTGTTAAAAAACAATTATGGCTGGAGGAATGGCCCAGTGGTCAAAGCTCTAAATAAAATACCTGAATTTGATTCCCTAGTACCACATAAGCTGGACATGGTGGTGCACGACTGTTATCCCAGTACTCCGGAGGCTGAGGCACGAGGATTGCCTCAAGTCTGAGGCTAGCTTGGGATCCATAATGAGTTCAGGACCAGCCTGGGCTACACAGTGAGGGACCCTGTCCCAAAAAACCAAACCAAAACAAAACTCCCAGAAACAAAGAATAAAAACAATAATGACAACAGCAGCCACAATAACAAAACAAGTTTGAATCTAGCTTGTGCAGCCTGGAGACATAGTCTTAAAGTAAAATGGGCTGGGGATGCAGTTTAGGGCAGAGAGGCTAGATTCAATCCTCAGTGCAAACTAAAAAGGACTAGGAATAAATTAAGTAGAAGCTGGTAATTTCAAAAAGCATCATGGAATTGTATGAAGGTGTGCATTTTGAGAGCTTATTCTAGGGTCAACCCTGCTTGAGACCCACCGTCCCAGGTAATGGGAATTCTTACCCTTCTGTCCTTAAATATAAACCTGCTCAGGAGGCTAGACGGGGATTGCTGAGCATTGGAGGCCAGCCTGGGCTACATAGTGAGTTCAGGACCATTCTGGACTATAGAGTGAGATCTTTTCTCAAAACAAACAAAAAACAAACAAACAAACAAACAAAAACCGGTAAAAATAAAAACCTGTATCTTGGAAAAAAAATAAGAGCTTGTTCTATTACTGTTATCCTGTTACGTGTTTGCTATAACATTTTGAATTTTTCAAAGATGATGGCATTTTATTGACTGTAGTTGTGAACATCGCTGTTCTATGATTTATTTTACATATTGGTAAAAAAATAATTATGGTTAGGGATGTGGTGTGATATTGAGGAAGCAGAGAATGCTTTTGTGTGCCAATTTGTGATGTGAGCTAGTGACAGTAATAATGAGTCCAGCTTTTTAGAAATACATAGATTACTTGTGGTCTTGAGTGGCGTGACAGGCCCTGACTTAAATGATTTGACTTAAAAAATTTGTACTTCAGGATGGTGCAAGACCTCACCCATACAATCATTCTATTTTTTTTCACTTTACTTTTGTATAATATTGAGTATATTACATAAATCATTTAAAACTGCTATAAAATAGATTTTATGTCAGAGAATATTGCCTACGTATGGGCTAATGTAAGTATTCTGAGGATATTTAAGGCACGGTAAGGTAAGCTGTGATGTTAGGTTAGGTGTATTAAATGCAGTTTTGCATTTTCCACTTAAAATAAGTTTAACGGGATGTAACTCTGTAGGTTGAGAAGTGCTTTTATTTTCATCTGCAAGTTTAAGGAAAGTGATGATGTTAGTCTTCATTTTTAGAGAACTGAGAAAAATTTCAAGCATCTTTGCTATTTAGTTATTAAATTTACTACTTTAGTTAGAATTGCTTATATTTAGATCTAATTGTAAGACCAAAAGGTAAAATATCAAAATTAATGTTCTGTTTGGGTTGTTTTCATTCTGATAACATCGATAGGATTAGAGTAATGCTTTAATTTTTATAGGTGTTTAAATTAGTATGCTTTATAATTATTTTGTGTTATTTTCATGTAAGTATGTTTATTAGCATTTCATTAATATAGACTACAAACATTTTTTTTTTTTTTGAGACAGGGTCTCACTCTGCAGTCCAGGCTGGTTCTGAGCCCACTGTGTAGCCCAGACTGGCCTTGAACTCACAGTAATCCTCCTCCCTCAGCCTCCTGAGTGCTATGATTACAGGCATGTGCCACCTTTGAAATACAAAGTTTAAGAATAGAGATTGTTGAAGACCAGAATATTAAATTGAGACATTACATAAAAGTGAAAATGGGTGAGAATTAATGACTTAGATAGGAAATGCCTGCATATGAGCACACACACACTTTATGCTGGAAATCAAACCCAGGGCCTTACTTGTGCTAGATAAGCCCTGTACAGCTGAGCTTTATCTCTAGTTTAGAAATAACATTTTGAAGCGTCTGTGTGTAAAATTCTGTAATTTACTTTGGCAGATTTGTTATGCTGAACTGTAATAACTAGGTAAGAACTATTATCTAAGAGACAGAGGATAAAACCTACTTAAATCATAATCTTCAGGGAGAATAAAATGACATTCCTTGACCTTTTAAGTGCACATCATAGACTACAGTCTGAATTGTAACTTTTTTTCTGAGAAAGTCTAGAGGTTTTTCTGTTGGTATGTGGGCTAGGTTCAACCTTATCAACAGCCACTTAGTTTTAAGTGTTGGTGCAGTAAGTGTTGAATGCGTTTAGTTTGCTAGTGTTCTCAGCATGGTCAAGAAATTTCATTTGTATATTATTTTCCTTTTTTTTTTTTTGCAACTTGAAACTTTGATCCTTGCAAAGATTTCTTGGGAAAGAAATATTATGGTACATTAAATTTTACTGCAGTGAATGAGTATTCTGACCCTTACCAAGTTTGTTTTCTATGATACTCTGTGTATCCTTTTTTTGTGTGTGTTTTTAAAGGAACTTAAATCTCATCTGTGATGTTTAGAAAGTTACACAAGAATTTTTTTGTATTACTTACATGATGCAAATGTGAAGATTATTAATCTCTACTTGTGGTTTTTTTTAAATGCATATTGAGATTCAGGTTTTATCTTACCAAAAAATGTATTTTCTTAGCTTTTTTCATGTATCCTTAATATACACAAGGGATGATCAAAATATGTGAATGTTTACAGTTTTAAAATATAGAGTAAAAAACACATCGTTATTAATCTCCTTCAGAATGCTCTCCCTCACTTTGAGCATATTCATCCCACATTCCTTGCCACTTTCTGAAGCAGTTCTGGAAGTCCCCTTTTGTGAGTGTCTTTACGAAGTGTGATGAGAACACAGTACTGCTGCCAGGTGTCATCCATTGGAAAGGCAGCCT
Organism: Ctenodactylus gundi; assembly: GCA_004027205.1. Classification (NCBI taxonomy): domain Eukaryota; kingdom Metazoa; phylum Chordata; class Mammalia; order Rodentia; family Ctenodactylidae; genus Ctenodactylus; species Ctenodactylus gundi. The sequence continues at coordinate 129,297 of PVKB01000207.1, forward strand.
TGTTCTGGTGAGTCCTTATTCATTTGCTCTGGTGCTGAGTTCTGGCTCTTCCCCAAATTGAAAATGATGGTAAAAAGTAAACATTTTATGTCAGTTCAGAACATCAAGGCAGCAATGATAGGATAGCTAGAAACATGAAAAAAGGCTTGCAGAACTGCTTCAGAAAGTGGTAAGAATGATGGGGTTAAGTGTGTTCAAAATGAGAGGGAGAATTCTGAAGGTGATGAATGGCATGTGTTTCACTGTAAATTTTTTAAAAACCTTAAATACACTATTTTTTCTGTTACACCTCAAAATTTGTTTTAAAAAATGAAAATCTATTTTAACATTAACTTTTAAATTTGCTTTGGTTGTTAAGATGCTATATTAATAGTGCCAGTATCAGTGTCATACTACTATAACATTATAAAAGTTTTCTTGTGTCTTATATTTGTATTTTAATGCTCAGCTTACATGCTGCTTTCATTTGTATGTTCCATTGCTGTTATATTTTTTATGAGAATTAGAATTTGTAAGTCAGATATAGACATGCTTTTTGAGGTATTTCCTCAAAGATTTATTGGGCAACTATAAATGAGCCTAATGAAATTAATTGAAGTTTTTATTTTTTTATTTTTTATTTATTTTTTATTTTTGAGATGGTTTCATTCTGTAGTCCAGGCTGGTCCTGAACTAGCTTTGTAGCCCAGACTGCCCTTGAACTCCTGGCAGTCCTGCCTCAGCCTCCCATGTGTTGGGATTGCACAAGAGTACCACCAAGCCCAGTTTGTGTGGTACTGGAGAATTGAACTCAGGACCTTTTGCTTGCTAGCACTTTTACCACTGAGCTGTGTCCTTGGGCCCTCATTAATGTTTAAATTTCTTCGTAATACTAGCTATATTTGAAGGGCTTAGTAGGTATGTGTGAGAAGAGTCTTATATTGGATACCACAGATTTAGTGAAGTTATCTCTGAGAAAGCTCTTTTGAATACTGTATTGCTGTTCTACACTCTGGGAGTACAAATATAGACATTACTGATTAGGAGGTTACTTTCCAGTGGAGTTGATAGACGGTGAACAAGTGTAATATTAATAGTGGGAATAATGAATAAGGCAGACATGGTATTATAAAGAGCATATGCTGGAAACTGTTGGGAGGCAAAATCTGAATGCTGGTTTTTCTGGAATGCTTGCTGAAAATGATGTTTGGATGTAACAATGTAATGAAGGAACAAGGCTTGTGAAGTGTGTAGTGAGAACATTCTTGATACAGGGAGCAGCTAGTACAGATGCCCTTAGTTGAGAACAAGTTTGGCGTATTTGAGGAAAGGCAAGGAGGCTTGCACGAATGAAGCACTGGTAGGGGTGGAAATTGAGGGAGAAAAAGTCATAGTGGTTAGATCCTGTCAGACACTGTGGTCCCTGGTAAAGAGTTTTGATTTTAACCTCAACGGTGAAAAGATGCTGATGGCAGGGTTTTGAGCAGAGGAGTACCGAAACCTGCATTGTGTTTATTTGACTTTAACATGGTGAAATTACAAATACAGAGCACTAATTATTGATGTGCTCACTGTCCCCTTTAGCAAGCATCATCTAATGCACAGCTCATCATGTATGTGTGTGTGACGTACACATAACACACAGCCATTCACTTTCTGCCTTCCAGTATAATTTTGAAACATGATTTATATTTTAAATGGTCATCCTTGCTCTTATGTTGGAGAATTGACTTTGGGGAGACAAGGGGAAAAGCAGAAAGATCCGTTGGTCCACGTTAAGAGATGATGATGGCTTGGAGAGGAGTGGTAGGTAGAAGTCTAAATGAGGAGATCCTAGGCCCCTGGGCCATGGGCTGGTTCAGGCTGCTGGAGCGGTGAGCAGGTGAGCTGCAAGTGAAACTACCTCCTGTCGGCTGTTAGGGTCTGAGGCTACCGCTGATCCAACAGGGTGCAGAGCTTTGCTCCTGGTCTCTCTGACCTCCCTCAGGCTACTGCTGGCCATTTCAAAGCTATACTCCAGCAGGCTATTGCTGAACAAGTATGCTGCCCTGCCCCTCTCCTTCTTAGGAGAAGTGGCTTCAACTAACTTCAACTAAACTGGTCCCTGTTGTCCGTAAGGGTTGAGGACCACAGGTTTAAATGATGAGAGGTAGCCGGATCCAGATAAGACCAATAGTACTGTGGTGTGAATAGAGAGGAAAAGGAATGAAGGCATAAACTGGATTTCCTGAATGACAAGATGACTATTGGTAGGTGGAGTTTAAGTTTATTCATGTTAAAAGATAAGAGTGCAAGAGGACATGTCACGTGTACCTTTATATATAGCATACAGACCTTTAACACCTGGTAAGAAGGTAAATCCAAACATTTCGAGGTCCGGAAGAAGAGAATGAGGTAATGGGTGGGTACTAAGCAGGAACTACTGAGCTATGGTATGACCAGCTGTTTGACTGACGGCCCAAATCCCGTGAAACGCATCAGTTGGCAAAGTAGTGTTGGTCACACTTCATCAAAGGAAATACGACTGTTGATCTGGAATTAAAGAGGGTGTGTTATGTAATTGCTAAACAGCATTTTAGGAGGAAGTGCATGCTGTTTGAAATCGCTGAGTACCTTTAAATAATGGAACTCCTGGGACATACACTGTAAATAGAATGTGAACTAAAAAATGTTCTTGTGTATTCTGTGAACATTACATCAGTGGTCAGAATTCAGAATTTTAAAAGATTACATTTACTCTTCTTTTTTTCTTTGGTAAATATTGATGTGTATGAATGCAAGATAAGCAGTTATTAAGTATCAAAAGGATCTGTGGATGAAAATTAAATACCCTAAGAGTTCATCAGATTTTTAAATTTGTTTGCTTTAAATTTTTTTGCATATTACATCACTAATGGAAGGTGTGTCATGATGGATTGTTTATTTGTTTATTTACTTTGAGATGGGGTCTTGCTCTGTAGCCCACCTGGTCCTGAACTCACTATGTAGCCCAAGTCAGCCTTAGATTCACAGCAATTCTTCTGCCTTAGCCTCCCAAGTCCTGGAATTACAGACATACCTTGCTTGTGTGCTGCTGAGGAACTGAACTCAAGGTCTTGTGCTTGCCGGGCAAGTGCTTTAACCACTGTGCCATTCCTCTAGCCCTGTGGTGGAACATTTATAGTTGAATATTGATACTGTCAGATTTCTGATTAGTTTTACTGGTTAATTTTTTTCATAGATCATCTGATCTTATTCTTTATTTCAATAGGAGTCATGGCTTCGAAAGAATTACCTTATTGATTTCAAACACCATTTTATGAGTCATTTTCCATATGCCTTAAAAGAAATAACGAAGCACAGAAGGAAAGAGACAAATAAAAGGTATTGTGGTATTTTCTACCGTATAGAACTGAAAAACTGAAACCTGAAGTTATTAGAAAATAACTAGCCTCAATGTGGAACTTTCTATACTAGAAGGTGTTTATAATCTAAGTTTTGTGAAAATAAAGGTAGCAGTAGTATAGCTTATCTTGAACATGAACTTGTTACTTTAAGTCCTAAGATTAACAGTTTTTTGATATTTTAAAAAATTAATAGTGAATTTTGTGCTAGATGAATATATCAAATCACATAATTATGAATTTAATAAAAGTTGCTGTGGTTGGTGCCTTATAGGAGGTATGCTTTATAATTGTTCAGTCTCTAAATGAGAGAATCTCTAAAGTTGTTTTGTTCTTTCATTTATGTACAGAGAAACTAGTAATGAAATTATCTTGGAGGAGGGATAAATGGAAAAAAATACGAAAGAAAAAGTGATGGATTAAAAGATGGGGTTAAAAAATAATACCTGGAAAATATTTAAAATTTCTGCTTTACATGAGAATAAATAAATGTGAAATTAAGTTATATAGTATAAGGTGACAAGCAGATATAAACTAGAACACTAAAACTGAAATTGTCCCAGACAGTGAACTTAAGTCTCAAAGAAACTTCAAAGTCTATCAAAGGGATCTTAAATATATAAATGTATCAAGAGAAGAAGCTAAGTGGAGAAGTATTGAAGCTCTTTGAGCAGATTCAGGGAGTATGCTTGAAGTGATAATGAACATTTAACAAATAACTTGTTTGTTTATTTTAGTTGCTTACTATAAATAAGGTTTCATGATACAGATAATAGGATGTTATAAGGTACACTCCTTTTCAAAGTAATTTCATTCTTAATGTGTGTGTAAAGAGTCAGTTAGGAAATAAAAATTCCATAGTGATTGGAAAAGAATTTAAGGAGTATATAATTATGCGTTAAAATCAGAAGAGACAAGGGAACAATAGGGTATTATGGAGATAGCAACTTCAGGAGGCAGCTAGAGCTCTCTAGAGCTCAGAGAACAAAGGGAAGAAGCTTGCAGGAAAGGAATCAAAACCCTACCTCCATAAAGGATAAAGGAGAGTGCCGAGTTGGTGGTCATGTCTGTACCTCACAGGAAATGGAAAGGTTGGACCTGAAACTCTGCAAAGGGGTCTCTGTCTAGTACCGGTGTTTTCTCAGGGGCGCTATGATGCTGGTTCCTATCTGCAAAACTGCAAACTGAAATTAGGGTGAATTGCTAATATCCTATAGAAGAGATGCTAACTGACATTATTAAGTAGGAAGCAAAAACAGGACTAGAAAGCAAGCAGCTAGTTTTCCTCAGAGCTTTCTGGTCTCTGGCCCCCTCTGTTATAGCATAGTAAACCGTACGGGCCCCATCCCCTTGGATGCAGAGGATAGGTGGGAAGTTAAGAGGCAGCAGCTCAGCAACTGTATAGTGCAGGGCGGTGTAAGAGCATTATAACTATATGGCTACGGTGTAGGAGTTCACAGGAAGAGGTGGACCATTCTTGTCAGGATAAACAGCTGGAGCTGTATTGAAGAGTAGTATTTGAAGTGGATTTGAACATGGGTATGGTTTCAGGAGTGGAAGTCCAAGAAACGAGAGACTTTTAACAAGAGAAGACAGCATACAAGGAAGTTAGAGAACTAGGCTAAAATGGAGAGCACGGACTTAGGTGGGGGCTGGGTGCTGCTCTGCTGCTCTTGTTGCTGGCAGTAGTTTCCTTTCTTGAGATCTTCTTTCTTTTAGCTTTGATCTTTTCATGATTGCAGACTTGTGACTGGGTCAGAACTGTTTTATGTATAATTTTCATCAAAATGAGACTAAATACAAGTTAGGATTTTAGAATTTACCTAACAACTAAGATGTAAGTTAATGCTTTAAGAGTGATTTCTCAGCAACAAATTTTTAGGCACTTAATGTACTAGGCATTAAGCATTTAGAAGTAAAGGAAATAGAATATAAGTTCTGATAAAATCTAGTCTGATGGGGGAGACTTATATATCAAGTATACACTTGCAGCTGGTGTGTTACCACTGTAAACCTGTGCTCTGGGAGGCTGAGGTAGGAGGATTCTAAGTTTGAGCCCAACCTGGCCAATCTAATGACTTAGGAAGACCCTATCTCAGAAATGCCAGGGAGTGGGTACACTGATAATAAAATTCAATATGAAGGCCCTGAATTCAATTCCCATCCTCCACCCCCCTGCCCCCGCCCCCCAAGCATGTCCTAATAAGTTGGTCTTGGTCTTGTGTTGGGGAGCAGAAAGCATCTGGAAGTAAAGCTAAGTAAATTTGGACCAAGATAAAAAATGTGAATAAGTTAACTTGGTGAGAAGATCGTGGTGAGATTAGGGGAGGCTTACCAAAGATGGGTGGCTAGTATAACTAATCAGTTCTTTGTGATGTTGTCTCAATGATCACTTTTTTGTGACCATAGCTGCTTTGTTTGTTTTGTTTTGTTTCTTGTAACTGCATTGAACACTTTCTGTAACTCCATTGAAATAAATTGTGGTGGGCACAAGTCAGTTAGGTCAGTCATCTTGCCTCTTTTATGTACTCCCACTGTATTTTTAACATGTTACCTAGATTTTTTCATCTCAGTTTGAAATACAGTTATAAGCGCTCTGTAAACCATATACATGACTTAGCATTGACCATTTTGACTACTTTTTAAGTGTCCTGTACAGGGTGTTAGGTCCTTTCACGTTGCTGCGTGGTCATCACCACTCTCCATCCCCTGGAATCTTCATCATCCCAATCTGAGCTCTGTAAACAGGAACTGCTCGTAGTCTGTTTTTCCCCAAGCCTGTGATAACCACAGTGGAGCTTTCTATGGATAGAAATTGCTTATTCAAGATACCTCTTTTAAGTAGAATCATATAGTATTTGTCCTGTAGTAGTATCACAGTTTCATTTGTCTTTTTTTTTTTTAATAGACTTCGCTGTGAGCAGACAGTTTCTGTTCCCTGCCCTCGCATGTGCAGAGGCTTTCTAACTATCAACAGTCTGTACCAGAGTAATACATTTGTTACAGTTGATTGACGTATGTTGGTACACTATGTCATATAATTTAGAGTTCATTCTTGTCTTTACACATTCTGTGAGTTTTAACAAATATATAATAACATGTATCCACCATTATTACATGAGAGTCACTGCCCAGAAAATTCTTTGGTCTGACTCACCTTTTTTTATTTTTTAATCAACTTTGTGTAACCCTGAGTCTTAAGATTGCCTTAGCTTTTTTCCAGAATGTGCTGGGTATTTGGAATCATGCAGTATTTATGTAGCCTTTTCACATTTGTTTTTTCCTGATGTATCATTTTTTATACTGCCTATCATATTCTATTATGTAAAGAATATACAAACCCTGTTTTTATCCATCCTTCTGTCAGTGGACAGAAACTGCTGTACAGTTGTTTCTACTGTTTGGCCATTGTGAATAAAGCTGTTATCAACATTATCTCTAAATATCTGCTCAAGTCCTTGTTTTCAGTTCTTTTGGGTGTATCAAAAGATACTATTTTCACATTAAAGTCTTAACATTTAAAAAATTCAACGTAATTGTCTCTGAGAACACTTTTTGTCTCTCAAGTGCTGGAAATTATAGGCATGCACCACCATGCCCAGTTTATGTGGTCCTAGGGAGTTGAACTTGGCCTTGAGCTTGCTATTCTTCCAGCTCTTTGGCATACTTTATTTACTGGCTTTTCTGCTGATTAAGTACAATGGGTATGAGAACGTTTTAGAACATGCAAATTTAAGCTTTGGTCTAAAGATCAAGCAGTCTATGACTTGGAAGGGTTTTCTAGTATGCTGAGAAAATTAGTTTTTCAAAGCAAATGGGAGTCTTTTGACTAATTTAACAAGCAGACTGAGTTAGGAATTTATTGTAAAGTATTAGAAAAGACCGGTTTTCCATTTATGATAGTATATGAACATTTCTTTTAAACTTTTTTAAAAATAGTGCTTTATTTGTGTATATGTGTGAATAAAAGAATATGAACATCCTAACTTTTTCTTTTCCTTGTTCTTTTTAAAACATTTACTAAATATGTTTAAAATGTGAGTTCTGTTAAACAGAGAATGAGAAATAACAGGGTATGAATGATTATATTTTAGGTAAATGTATAACATACTTCTTTGTGGGAACACAGGGACATCATAAGCCTCAAGTTTAGGAGGGATTCAGTACTTAAGGAAACAAATGAAAATGGAAATGGAGTTTCCATTATAGAAGAAATCTAGGCATCTGGTTATTAATTGAGAAATAGGAAGGATAAAAGAAATTGACCTCAGAGGCATGAAAGTTTACCTAGAAGGTCCACCTTGTCTGTTGGTCTTGGTTTCCGTGGTTTTAGTTACCTGTAGTCAGCTGCAGTCTACAAATATTAACTGGAGAAATCTAGGAAGAATTCTTAAGTTTTACGGTGTACACTGTTCTGAATATCAGATTCTGTTTCACAACATCTTGTTAGGGCCTATCTGGAATGAGAATTATTTCTTTGTTCAGTATATCCACATTGTACGTGTTACCTGCCTTTTAGTTTCTTAGTAGTTCTTTATCAAGATCACTGATGCAGTACCTCTCTTCTTTTGTTCCAGTAACTCTTAGTGTCACAATACCTGTCTTACCCTTAACTTTTCTCATCATGTAGGGTTTGCATCATTTCATGTCATCGTAAGAGTGAACACAAGATTTTGAGAGACTACATTTGCCTTTTACTACAACATGTTGTTACTGTTGTTCTGGTATTTCTAATCTTTTATTGTGCCTCATTTGTAAATTAATGTTTTTCATAGGTGTATATGTATAGGGAAAAAAAACGTGGAGGGTTCAGTGTTCTCTGGCTTCAGACATTCTTAGGGATTGTGGAACATATTCAAGGCAACATCAGTATTCAGGCTTTGATATTTGGCAGACATTTTCATAAATCTGAACAGAGTGAACCTATCATACCAGAACTGAACATTTGTTTGCAATGATAAGCGTTGAGCTTTCAGGCAAAAATTGGTATTTTGGAAAACTCTTAATCATTCTAAAGTCTGTCCTTAGTGTTTTTTTTTTTTTTTTTTTTTTTTTTTTTTTTTTTTTTTTTTTTTTTTTTTTTTTTTTTTTTTTGTTCAGTATTATTCTCTGTCCTTTCTTGAAGCATTCACAATCTTGGATTTTCTTTTTGCATAAAATTGTCATTTCCTCCTCATTTCTAAAGAATGTTTTAGAAGAATATAATATTCTACATTTGGTGATTATTTTCTTTGAATAAAGTGATACATTTTGTTTTCTGTTGTTTCTATTGCTTTGTTAAAATGTCAGAAAGCTGAGGCAGGAAGATTGCATGATTGAAGCCAGCCGAGGGAATTTAGACACCTTGTCTCAAAAAAAAAAAAAAAAAAGGCAAAACAAAAAAAAGGAATGTAGCTCAGTGGTAAAGCACTTGTTTAGCATTTGAGAGATCCTGGGTGCAACAAAAATGATGCAGAACTGTGACTCCATTTTGTCCAGCATCTCTGTTTACAGTTCATCTTAAAGTAGGAAAAGTGGAATCTTTTTGGCAGGCCTGGACTTCTGACTTAGTCGTTTTCTCTGCAGATCCCACTGAAAGTTTTCCTTATCTTTGCATCTTTTTCTTTGGAACTGCAATTGTTCTCAGGACTAACCCTTGAATAGGAGATCTTGCTTGTTCCTTGATTTTGGTGCTCAGTAAATGTTAATTATCTTGTCGCTGGTCAATGTTTTTGAGATTTGAAAAAATGATTTTGTCTGTCTTTTAAAATTATTTTCAGCAAGGTGATTTCTTTCTAATTATATTACCTTACTGGCAGCTTCTGTGTTTAGCCGGACATTGGGCATAAAGTAAATACTATAAAGCTGATATGGTGGTGCACGCCTGTAATCCCAGCAATTGGGAGGCTGAGGCAGGAGGATTGCTGTGAGTTCAGAGCTAGCCTGGGCTACATAGGACCTGCCTGGGCTACAGAGCAACACCCTGTCTCAAAATGAAAACAACTAAATAAATGCTATGTTTTTAAGGTCTCTTTGCAGCTAGTAGCTATAGGTAATTCCTATAAAATTTCTCAGACTTCTAGTGATAAGACTCGTACATTGAGTTGTCTATGTATCTAATGTAGAATTTATGACTTTCTGTGCCTTTTTCATCATCTCTGTCAACTTAATTGCTAGTGTTAGTCTCCATTTCTGCTGTTTAAGCACATTTCAGATCTAGCCCATTATTATTATTCTTACATGTGCCCTCCTCTTAGTCCATTCTAACTAATGTTGACCCTGGTCCTTGTCATCTCTTTCCTGCATTGTTTGTATAGCTGCTCAACTACTTCTTTGTCATTTGTAACTCTCATTTGTCCTTTTGCATTTGCAGAGTCATCCACTGAACGAAGGTAGCAGTGTGTTCCTCTTTTACCTACGGAATGAACTTTGATGTTACCAACCACTGCCTCTTTGTAATCTGGTTCCATTTTCGCTTTCAGTTCTATTTGACCTTCTTAGCCTTCCATTGGGTGCTCAGGAGAACCAGGTTTCATCTCTTTCCCTTCTGTTCTGTGTGTGCTTCTTCACTATCGTGTTCTTGCTGATGTCTTGGTAGGGTTACTTTTTTCTTTTGCAGTTGTTAAGTTTTAGATATTTATGATTTCAGTTAAAGTGACATGTTTCTGGCTATGAAAATAGGTTGTGTTGTTCAGTAGTTTAAAATTATGTTCAAAATCTAAAGTGTTTTCATTAGAATATTGATAGTTATTTTGAAATTTCTTTCAAGCTTCAAATAAATACTCTTTATTTCTTTAAAGTGATTTTAATATAATAGTGAGCTTAAAATTAAGTTATTTCAGACTAGTGCTTACCTGGATCATTCTCCTTATTTAATCCATTATGAAATTGTGGCCAGGAGAAATTGTTCTTTAAAGTCAGATGGTTAGTTAGAAGGAACACCAGGATCTATAATGAGGTCTGTCCAAATATAAATACCTGCTTCTAAAAAAATCTTAAGGTATATTAAGGTTTTTAGGTCTCCATCCTTTTTACAAAGTCTTCCAAGGTTCTTGGGCAACATAAAGCTATTTATCTTCGGTGTAAGTAGCAACTTCAGTAGCGAATTAAACCATGTACACTCTAATTCAGGTTTTCTCAATAACCCTGGTTTCATACTCTGTAGTTTATTTGTAGAGCTATAATATAAACCTTGTCTGTGTTCTTTTTGGCAATTATTAATTCTAGAAGACTTGAAGAAAACCTCCACTGATGAGTATGTTAAGTACTCCCAAGTGAGGCAGGCATGGGAGACAGCACTTAGTAGATGTGTGTGTGTGTGTGTGTGTGTGTGTTTTGTTTTTCAGCATGAAGCATTGCACGATTTTCTCCAATAATGTAGATCATCTCTTACTGAACTTAACCCTGTCCGATATCATGGTCTCCTTGGCAAATACCTCAACCTTGCAGAAAGACTGCAGTTGGATTGAAATGATAAGAAAATTTGTGACAGAGACCCTTGAAGATGGCTGTAAGTTGAGCAGTAAGCAGCTGAACAGATTGCTTGGTGTGTCATGGAGGTTAATGCAGATACAACCAAACAGAGGTAGGTGATGCCATTTTGCCTTTATTTAAGAAAGCAGCCCTTAACACATGTTACTATGGATCTAACTTTGTCATAATCATCCTGAAAGCATTCTGTGGATTTAATTCCATTCAGCCATTATAAGATAGCTAGCCTGAATATTTATGAAGTGCTATCTACTTGAGCACTGAAATTGTTCATGAACCTTTCTTCTTAAGGGTTAGGTCTGCTCTAAGGCAAATTGATTAAAGACTCCTACCTTCTCTGATCCACTGTGACCAGAAATTAAGAGTTTTTCCCTCTGCTTAATGTAGAATGAATCCTGTGTGTCTCTGCCATCTAGTTTGAAATTAAATTTTGTTGTCAGTTTTTAGAGTAACTACTAATTATTTTCACTCCGAATTAAAGCTTTCTTGTTCGGTGCCCATCTAATTCACTTTTCTGATATCTTGGTTTTTGTCATCTTGTGCTTTTGTTGTCTCTTAATAAAATTTATACCGTAATTTCTGGTGGTTGAATTTTTATATTAGTACATGCCTTTGCTTTCCAGGTTTCTGATGGTAGTCATCAGTTTGTACTTTGCTATAGCAACAAGGTAAAAATATTGAACATTAGAGGAAGTTGGAAGTTGAAGAAAACATTTTTAATTTAGACGCAATGTTTTCTTTGTTTTTAGAGGCTACAGAGATACTTCTTAGAGCAGTTTATGCATTGTATCAGCAGAGAGGCCTTCTCCTTCCAGTTCGGACTTTGTTATTGAAGTTTTTCAGTAAAATTTATCAGAAAGAAGAACTCAGATCTTACAGATTCAGGTAAAGTTTTATTGTTTTTTCTTGCCCAGTTCTTCTGTGGTCAGTGTCAATATTTAAGTCAAAAGCTAATCAAATCTTTGGAAGATTTTTTTTTACTCATTTGGTGAATTTAAGAAATGATACAAAATATGATTAATAATCATACTTAATATTGCCAGTAAACTTTATATCCATATTCAGACAGATAAAAGTTTCTCTGGCATGTATTTCCACTTTTCCAATTGCATCAGGAAAGGTGGAAGTCTGTAGTGGTCACATCTTTTAATTTTTCTTCCTGTAAAAATTAGAGAGGTTGTGCTGGGCATGGTGGCACATGCTTATACCTCCAACATTCTGGAAGACTGAGACAGAAGGATCTTAAGTTCACAGTCAGCCTGGGCATCTTAGTGACTTAGCAAGATCCCTTCGCACAATATAAAGAGATATAAGGCTTAGTGTGAAGGCCCTGTGTTTCATCGTCAGTACCGAGTGGAAAAAACGTGGAGGTTGAATCACCAGCCATTGATGACATATTGAGGCATAGGTTAAAAGTGAGAATAATAGAATATGAGAAAGTTTCTGGCCAAGTTTGGTGCTGTCATGGAGAGGGAAAGCACAGAGGACCAAAGAGGGAGACCCTGTCTCAGAAGCAAAAAAAGCACAAAGAATGGAATTGAGGAATTAATGTTCTGAATGGTGAGCTTGAGATTATTTGGTGCAGATGATAAGAAATCTGGGAAACCTCAACATACACAGGGAGTTGCTACACAGTCTAGTCTTGAATATAGTCCAGATATTTTTCGTGATCAGTCTTGGTGTTACATCACCGTGATCTAAGGAATATTAGTCCTATTTTATAGAAGGAGACAGATGCTTTCTTATTTAATAGGAGGTTGAATAAGTCTAAGCTTTGAGGGGATAGCAGAAATACTTCCTGTTACCCAATATATTATATTTTTGGCAAGTGTCCTAAAGGTGTAATTATAGAAGTTTGAAGCCAGTTTGTGTGGGGGAAATGTAAACCAGTTGCATCAATTTGTTAATGCAGCATAATAGTTAATTAGAATAAATAGTTCAGGGTTAAGTAGTGTCTCATCTTAAAGATTATAATTTAGATACTGCCCCATATGTGTAACCTCTTAGTTTAGTGGACAGAATTTCGAAAATGCTGCTGCTAGATGAATTGTGCTGTCATCTTTCAGGCTTTCAAATGTTTAAGGGAATATATGTGTTACTAGGATACAATAGTCATTTTGTGATTGTATACATAGGTATGGTGAAAAAAAATTGTTGTTTACCTTTATTTCCCTTATCTTTGAAAATCATACTTTATCTTCCCTAATCTTCCTAAGATACCGTAGTAAAGTGTTATCTCGTTGGCTGGCTGGTTTACCCTTGCAACTCTCTCATCTTGGATCCCGAAACCTTGAGCTCTCCACCCAGCTGATTGACATCATTCATACTGCTGCAGCTCGGGCAAATAAGGAATTACTAAAAAGTTTACAAGCTACTGCTCTCCGAATCTATGGTAAGAATTTGTTTAATGGTGTGGATAGTCATTAGTCTGTCCCAGTATTGGAATGGAAATTTTAAAAGGAGGTATTTGGAGGCTCTCAATCTGTATTGGTATGAATTAGTTTTGCCATAGTTATATTGTCAAGCAAAACATCAAGCAGTAAATTCATTTTCAGTATCGTTATTTATTAATATAATTTAGGTTAATAGTTAAGATGCTTTTTGTACTTACTAGTATCTTTGAAACCACCTGTTATACATAAATTCAAAACTAATTAGGTACTTTAAAAAATTTCTTTGAAGTAACAAAGGTAATGCCAGGTAATAACAAGGTAATATCTTTATTATTTGTTTTTCATTTTTTATTTTTATTTTTTTGAGATAGTCTCACTCTGCAGTCCCGGCTGGTCTTGGCTTGCTATGTAGCCCAGGCTGGCCTTGAACTTACAGCATTCCTCTTGCCTCAGCTGCCTGAGTGTTGGGATTACAGGTGTGTGCCACCATACCCAACTTTTACGTAGCCTAGTGCTGGAGAATTGAGTTCAGGGCATTGAGCTTGCTAGGCAAGCACTTTAACCACTGAGCTATACCTCCAGCCCAGTAATTCCTTTATTATTTATTGTGGGAAGATCTTGTATGACTTCTGTACGTTATTCTTTGTTCTTCACTGGAACTGATTTACTATATCATATTTTAAAAGTATACTGGAAGATACGCATACATACATAAATATACAGTTTTTGCTTGTTAAGTTAAAATTCATATAAAATGAATTATTTTACAACAGATGGTTGTGTAGCTGTCGGCACTGTGTAATCCTAGAACATTCATTCTCATTGCCCCAAAAATGGAACCCTGTACTTGTTAGTAGTTCCTTAGTCCCTCTTTACCATGGTTCCTGACAGTCACTAAACTCCTTTCAGTTTGTCTGTCTTTCTGTCTGTCTTGTCTTGTTTTGTCCCATCTGGTCTGGTCTGGTCTGGTCTGGTCTCGCTTTTGAGATAAGGTTTCAAAAGCAAAGTAATCCAAGCAGGTCCGGACCTCACTCGGTAGCCCAGGTTGGTCTTGAACTCCAGGCATACCCCTGCTTCAGCCTCCCAAGTGCTGGGGAATCTAAAACCCCAGGCCTTGTGCTTGCTTGGCATTGCTTTATCCATTGAGCTAAGTCCCATTCCTGGCTTCTATTTCTTGAAAGTGAAATTATCTCAGATTTCTCAATCTGTCTTTTTCTTACCATATCGACAAGGTTCATCATTATAGCAAGTATTAGTATTTGATTTGTTTTTATTGCTAGGAGATGTTCTTTTGTGTTGGAATGTTACTTGTATTTATCCATTCATTCCATAGTGGACATTTGGGTGGTTTCTAGTCTTTCTGGTTTATATTTTAAATATTTAAGTTACTGCACCTAACTGTATACATAGAGCAAGCAAGTAGGTCTTTTGCATTAAATTGTTATGTTACCATTCAGTAAAATTGCTTTTTTTTGTTGTTTTGGTTTATGGGTAATTTCTCTTCATCCTTATTAGTTATTTCTAAATGGACACTTAGATGTTGTGAAATTAGTGTGGTTTTAAGTAAATTGTTACATTTTACTTTAGGAAGTAGCTTAACCATCTGTACTTAATTTGCTTTCTGATAACATTTCTATGTAATTATGTAATTGAAATTCAGCATAGCCTATAATTCAAAGAAAATCATCACTTTGCTTTATTAATTTAATGTCTGGTTTGTATACCCTTTTTCGTTGAGTTTAATGTGTTTGTCTCACTAGATCCTAAAGAAGGTGCGGCAGTGGTTCTCCCTGTGGAGTCTCAGCATCGTTTGATTCAGCTTGTGTATTTTCTACCCAGCCTGCCTGCTGATTTGCTTTCTCGGTTAAGTCGTTGCTGTATTATGGGAAGATTCAGTGCAAGTTTGGCTACCACGCTTATTGGGATACTGCAGATGAGGTATTATGGCCAAGTGAGCTCTATTTTAAGTGTGCAGTCCACCTCTCTTCCTCTTACTGAAAATTTGTGAAATACATAGTTACTTTTGTTTATTACAGCAACAATTAAAAACCTATTAATATCTTCACTAGCTAGAGAAAATTTGATAGAGTGAAACTGAAGTTACTTGCCTAATTCTTTAGGTAGTTGGGTTAGAATAAAGGTTGAAGTTACATAATCAAAAACATGTAGGTAAGAGTACTGGTCTTAGCAAGTGTAATATATAGACCTTTCAGGGCTGGCAGAATTTAATATGGCTGGAGAATTAAATAAGCCTATGGACTTATCCCAGGAATCACTTAAACTCTTATGGGTACAGTTTGTTTCTTTGCATTTGTTTTGGATGTGTATATATTTAGTATAGCGTACATAACATGAAATATACCATCTTAACATTTTTAAGGCTATATTGAACTTTTTCATCATCCTGAACAGAAAATCTACCCATTACTCAAGTTACTGTCCATTCTCTTCTGGCTGTGGATTCTGGTTACCACTGTCCTCTGCTGTTCCTGTCGTTTGGACTGTCCTACTCGTGTCTCATCAATGTAATCATGCTATGTTGTTCCATTTGTGTTTGGCTTTTTCTTCCCACTCTGTCTCCAAGGTTCACCACACTGTATGGATTAACCATCTTAAGGTTAATAATAATATTCCATTTTATGTATATGTGTTGTTTTATTCATTCAAATGGTAGTAAACATCTGGGAAGTTTTCTATGTTTTGGCCAGTGTGAATAATGCTTTTAGAAACATTGGTGTGTAAAATATCTCTTTATGTTGCTTTTAATTTTTTTGGCAATAATAACCAAATATGGAATAGCTGGGTCACGTGGTAATGCTGTGTTAAGTCATTCATTTTGTGAGGTTGGGTTTGAACCCAAAGCCTTCTGCATGCTAGACCGACACTCTACTGCTTAGCTATACCCCCAGTCCCAAGTACTTAATTTTTTTTTGAGGAACTTCTATACTGTTTTCGAAAGTGACCGTGCTGTTTTACTATGAAAAGTTTTGTAACAGTTTCACATTGCTAATGTTGAAACTGCCCTCAGAAAGCTTAGAAAAATTATTATTTATAGTATCTTAATGTGTATCAATATTTATTAGTATTGTGGCTTTACAGACAGAGTTAGATGTACTTTTAGGTAGAAATTGAAATCAAGGCTATAGATGAAAATGTTTATTATTTATTGATTGGCTTATGTTTTGAGGCAGAGTCTCACTGTGTAATCCAGGCTGGTCCTGAACTACTATTTGGCCCAAACAAGCCTCAAACTTAAAGTAAACCTCCTGTCTTAGCCTTCCAAGTGCTGGGATGATAGCTCAGGGGGATTGAATTCAGGGCCTTGAGCTTGCTAGGCAAGTGGTCTAACTGCCCTTGACTTTTATTTAAAGACTGGTTCTCTTGGACAGATCTTTTGCCCCAGTTAAGTAGGTATAACTAACTCACTCTCTAGTGGAGGCTTTCTTCTACTCTTCATTTAGCATAGGACAAGTATCTGACTAATTACTGGAGATGTGCTTCTTATGTAATTTTCAACATGTAGGTAAGAAGCCCTTTAGAACATTTTCTTGAAATTGATTCTTTGGAAATTCTTTTATTAATTTCTGTATTATCCACAGTTATTATTTGTGCTTAATAGCTTTAGGAATAGTTTTCAAAAGTTTTGCCTTTTTTAGCGTCTTTCTTAGAGATTTGTAGTAAAAATTGGGAAAACATAATTATTAACCTACACATACAGAAAATAAGGGCTAACACTAGAAGAATCGAGCTGAGGTGCAGCACAGTGGTAGGCATGTTCAACACATGTGAGGCCCTGGCGCATATGTGCACGAGCTCACAGTAGATCATTACAGTAGCTAAAAGCTCACCAAATTAAAATTTGCTGTTTAGAGTTTGTATAGAGCCTATTAGTAGATTTCCATGGTAGATGTATTATTCCTACTTACAGCCATCCTTTTATTTTATTTTATTTTTTTTAGAAAATCAGGACTTTTAAACTTTTGTAGACCAATAGCATTATCATTTATGAGTTCATAGGGTCACAATTTGAAGACTTAAATGTTTGGTTTATTCAGCATATTTTGAATTACTTAATACCAGTTTTCTCTGCAAAAAAAAAAAAAAAAATCCCTTTTCTCCTCCAACATGCCTCTACACTAGCTTTGTTTTTTTTCAAGCCCAGTACAGTCCCAGCCCCAGTGCTGGGATGCATCCCCAGCTCATTTTTATTTTTGAGGCAAGGTCTTACTAAATATCTTAAGTTGCCCGTGTTAGGTTCTAACTTGCTGTCCTCCTGCTCCAGCCTTCCAGAGTGCTAGGAAAGGCCTGTGCCACTGGGACTGGCTAGCTAACTTATTATTATCTCCTACCCTTACTATTCTGATAGGCTTGCTTTTCTGTCGCATCTTTCCTTGGCATTGTTGCCAGATTAATTTGCCTGAAGTACATCTTTTTCTTGTTACAGTAATTGGGCTGTGAGATAGAGTTTAGCTTATTCTTTGTAGTTCAGATTCCCTGCTCCCACTGTCAGAAGTGTTTTAAGAATAAGGTATCAGTTAGGGTGCTCCATGTGTAAAAAATCCATCAGCCAGAAATTATTCATGCTTATCTTGTCTTAGCTTTTAAGAGGTATGTTTAGATTTGCTGTTCCTACATTTTTATCCTTCATTTATGATTTCTTAGAACTTTACTTTCCTTCTGCAGCATACTAACGTACTGTTGCTGGAGGAGATCCGGTGTATTCAAGGTGGTGTGGCCATAGACCTTCAATCTCACTAGGAAATTGTTTATAAAACAAACTGAAATCTTTTTAACCAGTAAAATAAGTGAGTACTTGTGCCATCCAATGGCTAAAAGGGGTAGCAAATTCATTTAAGAATTTGTTAGGGACAAATGACAAGCAGTGTGTCACACTTTCTTTAAAACTATAGCGACTGTGTATATATATACCGCCAAAATCTGATGGCTAACCTGTGTTGTCCCATAGTTGTGTCCATTGGTGTTTCATGGTTCTTAACTTTCTGCTCTTGATTATGTACACCTGATAGAAGCATAAGGATAAATATGAACGTTAATCTTTAGTGTTAAATGAAATCTCTAAGAAGAAAAATTGTTCAGACTAAATACTGGTTTGCATTTTATAAGAGTGAGCATGTTGCTTGGTCTTCCATGGTGGTTCCCAGTTTGCCTCTTTCGCCCCTGCATAATTAGTAGCACATCCCTGTGCCCCTGAGTATTCTCGCTTGAACACTATGTGTAGTCGCCATAGTTGGTTAAAAACAATGTGAAGTGTTGTCATTAGATCCAAGTAAGACTCAAATGAATTTGCTACTCCTTTCAGCCACTGGGTGGCACAGTTGCTTACTCTTAATTACTGGGTTCCTGAGGATGTTTTCTGACCACACTTTTGTAATACTGTTGTGGAGCATCTCTAGCTTTTTATAACCCATCTTGTGATGTTTTCTCCAGAGGTCTTAGCTTATTGCCTAGACTCATAGAAGAATGTCAGTATGATTTTAGGCCTCATCCCCCACCAATTTGAGAATATTGATAAATACAAAAGCAGTTAGTATAGTGGTAAAAAAATTATGAAGTGCTTAATAGGTGAGTTAGAAACCCCTAATTTTACCTGTCATTTAGTTACTCAGATGTCTTTGATAAAATTTATAATTTCAGCTTCTTGGGTCTGATAACTCTCAGCTTTTTTGTTATGACCATGGTTGACATTTGCTTTCTTTCTGTCCTTGCCTGGAAAGGAATTTTTAAAGGAGTTACTAGAAACTGGTCTCATAGCAGGAGTCAAATAATCCTCATTTAATGAGAAGCTGTTTTACATTTAGCTATTCTCTTGAGCCCTCTGCCAATACCTTAGCTACACTGTTGTGAGGTAGACCTAGTTAGAACTTTATTAAGAATAGGAATACATACTTGTCTTATAGTGGCTTTAAAGATAAGTTTTCTTTCTCTAATTAAACTACTTTTGCTTAGTTAGATAGGAAGCTGGGATTTGATTAAACTTAACTCATTTATTCAGAGTAAGAATTTATAAAACCTACTACTGAAAAGCAAAACTTCCATCTTGGCTCCTTGGAGTCTTAATTTTAAAACAGTATAGAAATTTTCATTATTCCGTGTATATGGACATTTCTGTTTTAAATGAAACTTTATATAAATATTAAGATGTCTAATTTTTGTATTCTCCTTGAGTCTGACATAAAATTGAGATGTGGTATGCTCTGCCTTTGTTTTAAGCCATTAAGATGGACTTGTTTTTAGTGAAGAAGGCCAGGGATGTATTTAGTGGTAGTGTACATGCAGGCCCTGCATTTAATCTTTAGGCCCTTTCTACTCCGTCCCCATCCTGCCTACAGGAAAGAAAAGAGATGACTTCTGATAATAGTTTTTCTGTTGTTTATTATAGAACATCTTTTTCTGGATGGAAATACTCACCTAAAGACTGGTTGATGCGTGATGTGGACTATTTCAGCTTCTTATTTTCCACACTTACAGGTAACTACATTCACTTGCTGGTTACAAAGAAATAAAACAAGAGTGAACCACAATTTTTCTCTGGAGATTTGTTGTCTTACTTATTTGGCACTCAGTTTTGAAGATGATACGTAATCTCAGAATGATTTTCACTGTGATTAGTACGTGAGCATCTTTGCAGTATTTATACCCTACGTTGTCACTGTTTCCAAGGCAGAGTCTGGTTAACATTATTTATCTTTAAATCTCTCATAAGTACCTAAGATTTGAGGGTGATTTGGAAGTCATATGATTGTATTTGCATTTCTTCCCTAACCTTAGTTTTAGTTTTGTGTTGCTCAACTGAATTGGACCTAATTGTTTCTTTTAACACAAGTTAGAAAAATCCTTCTGTAGTCTTAAGAAATACTCGCAGAATCCAATTTAAACGTGTTTAAAATAACTTACCTTGATTTATTAATAGCAGAGTTTGATTGACTGTTTTTTACATTTCATTTCCCCTCAAAACAAAATTGCCATAATGAGTAGAATTGTTGTTAGATGAGTATTATTACGGCTGTTTTCAATCATTGTATTATTTTAGTGTATTTTTATATTTAGATGATGGTGAAATTCTTTGAGGTTAAGAGTTAAAGTTAGTTAATTTGTATGTCAGAATACAAAAAGAACTTCCTATAGAAAGTTGAATTCCAGAGTGCTAGGAAAGGCCTGTGCCACTGGGACTGGCTAGCCGATTTTGTTATCTCCTACCCTTACTATTTACTTAAATTAAAAAAAAAAATATGAACTCCTACATGTTTATTTGGTATGTATGTTTGAGATTTTTTATGTTTTAATAATAGTTTCCTGTCAAAAGTTTTTGTTAGTGGTTTTAGAAAATTCATTATGTTATGTGGCTGTTAAACTAGACAGTGCCTCTCTAAGCTATGTTCATGTAATTAAAGTGATGTGAATATGAAAGTAGATAGCTTACTGCATTTCAGAAAAGACTTTGGCAAGTTACATGTGGTTCAGTATAATAGGAAAGGCAAAGGAATCAACATTGCATCAGAATTACAAGTGTATTGTTGAAGCACATAAACCTTAGGCACTGTCCCTGTATCAAAATAAATACAGAATAGAAAAGTTTTAAAACATGTCACGTTTGGCATAATACGAATGATATTTTTCTGTTTGTTCCTTTGTTTTTTTTTAAAAAAAACTAGCTGTTAATTGCAAAGATATAATACATTTTGTGTCCTTTAGCTGTAAAAGTGCTAAAGCCACTGTCAAAGGGGTAAAACACGTTAAACACGTTCCTTGCTGTATTATAGATTCAGTTGGAGACATTCTTTATGTAATTATATCACTTTAGCTGCCTTCACTGCTAGAATTTCATTTTTTTCTTCATTGTTAAACCCACCTGTTGTATTTTATGAAGCAAATACCATTTTGTTTGTAACTTTATAAAAGACCAAAATTTTGTTATTATCAGTATTTTATCTGTAGATAGTCAAATACTTACTTTGAAAGAAGCAATTGTAACATGTATAATTCTAATTTTTCATATTTTTCCCAAGTTATTTTTATTGGTATGCATTTGTGATACACAGTGCTTACATCAAAGTTGAAGCATTGATATATATGCATACCACACATACCACATAATCATCGGTATCTGTTTCTCAGCTCCTTTCCCACTCCTTCCCTTAGAATTTCATTTCTCAAGCTATTGCATGATATACGGAAACACATAGAAAAACAGGATAGCTTAAAGAAGGATTTGTTTGAATATACATGCTGTTTCTTTTTTAAGACATGGTAAAGGATGTCACTGTTCTGTGATTTCTCTTTAGTTGCTTTTTTTTTTTTTTTTCTTGTATTAGGGTTTTCAAAACAGGAGTTGACTTGGCTTCAGACCCTTCGAGGAGGTCATGTCGTCCAGACACAGCTTTCCCCTGTGATTCTCTACCTTACAGAATTGGATCAGTTTTTACAGCATTGGGAGATAACAGAGGTAGCAGTTCATCTCACAGTAAACTTGAAATTACTAAAATTTTGTTCATTAACTACCAGTAGCTGTACTAGGAGTTACCCCGTGTGGGATGTTTTTAGAGATACAGTAGTGTAAGAAATGATCTCTTCTGAAAATGCTTATTATCTTGAATAAGAAGTACATACCTGTGAAACAGGAGTCCTTTACATTAGGCTGTGCCGCTAGGACAGCATGATGCAGCAGTTTCGGTGGTGGAGATGGGTTTGCTTTTTTGATTTAATATAGGATGGATCTATTAAAGGAAGAATTTGACTTTCAAGCTGACTGAGTAGGACTTAAGGGTTGGTATCTTTGAAGTGATTTTTATGCATTTTTAATTTTTTACTTGTTAATTTTTACTTTTTAAGCACTAGAGACTGAACCCAGGGCGGTTGCACTGTTTCGTATCCCTAACTTTTATTTTTTATTTTGGGACAGGGTCTTGCTAAGTCATTAATTTGCTCAGACTGGGCTCTAATGTGGGTTCCTCCCGACTCAGCTTCCCAGAGTACTGGGATTAAAGGCATGCATCACTCACTGCGCCTTGCTCTGAATTGACTTGGAGAGAAAAGATTATATACCAATTCCTTTGGTTTTAATAATTCATATGTAATTTATCAAAATTAAGTTTTAAAGTAAGCGTATGTCTTGATTTTTAAAATACAGTAAATTTAAAGTTTTATTTATTTCTTTTTAAACAGTTATTATATCTATTTATTTTTGAGACAGGGTCTTGCTCTGTAGTCAAGGCTGGTCCTGAACTCAATATGGAGCAGTCCTCCTGTCTCAGTCTCCCGAGTACTGAGATTATAGGCATGTACCACCATGCCCAGCTTAGGTGGTGCTGAGGACTCGAACTGGGGTAATTAGCACTTTAACTGCTGAGCCATTCCTCCAGCCCCTAAACAGTTATTTTAAAGAGTACTTTGATTTATATTTTATTCCTTTCACAAACTAGTTAAATTTTAAACTGATTAAGTGTTACATACTTTGGTTCTCTGAAAAACTTCAAATATTAAAGCAAATCTTAGTTATCTAGTAACTTAAGCATGTAAGTATGATAAGTCTTAATATCTTCTGTTTCAATACTGTTTAGTGTACTTCAAAATAACCCCACAAGTCTTAAGTGTTGGCATTTTCCTTTTTTTAAAAATCTTTTTTTTTAAAGAC
Organism: Ctenodactylus gundi; assembly: GCA_004027205.1. Taxonomy (NCBI): domain Eukaryota; kingdom Metazoa; phylum Chordata; class Mammalia; order Rodentia; family Ctenodactylidae; genus Ctenodactylus; species Ctenodactylus gundi. Next base: position 152,174 of record PVKB01000207.1, read on the forward strand.
AAGATCTCCTTGTGTAATTCAGGCCTGACCTGTACTTGATGTGTAGCCCAGGTTGATCTGGAGTTTGCCATCTTTCTGCTTTAGCTTTCCTAGTGGTGCACCCCCTGTTCGGATGGTTTAAGTTGGAATTACAAAGCTAAGTTTTAAATTTAACAGACAAAGTTGTCTGAAATGTTAGAAGTATTTAAACTGAGTGCACAGAAATATCACAGAGTTTAACTAATGATTTGATTCCACTCTGTCTGTTCTGTCTGTCCCTCTCTGCTTGGTGCTGGAGATTGAACCCTCGGCCCTTGGCATTACTAAGCACACAATCTATAGCTAAGATGTACTACCATGTACCACCAGTGTTGCATTTCTTTTCTTTCTTTCTTTTTTTTTTTCTTTTTTAGGCAGGGTCTTGCTCTGTAGCTCAGGCTGGTCCTGTGGTCCTGAACTTACTATGTAGCCCAGTTTAGCCTTGAACTCAAGGCAGTCCTTCTGCCCCAGCTTCCTGAGTGCTGGGATTACAGGTTTGTGTCATCATGCCTGGCTTTATGTGGAGCTGGGGAATCCAGTGCAGGGCCTTGCGCTTACAAGCGCTTTAACCACTGTGCCATTCTTCCAGCCCTTCATTTCTTAATTAAATTGTTATTTCTTCGACTTCACTTGCATTTAAAGTTGTTAATCTAGTAAGAATGTAATTATAAAAAAGTAACTATATCATTCTATATCACTTTTGTTTCAAGTTTTTACTCACAGTCTGAAACTGTGTTCTTTGCTGGCTGATTTTCTTAATGCTCTAAGAGGCCTTCAGTCAGGACATTGTATTCTTTGCTGTGACTGACACCGAGTTGCCAGGCTAGCATCCTCTTCCCTCATCTTTGTCAGTGTTCCTAACAGAGTAGACTCAAATTACGACCTAATTCTTCTCCTTTTTTGCTATATCAACTGATTTCATTCAACTGATTGTTTCACTACATTCTATTCTGAATTTTCTGTATATTCTTATCTTTTTGGACAATGCCTTTCATACATTAATGTATTTCTGTCATGGTTTTATTTGATTCTGGTCCAGTGCTAATTCTTGCCAGTGACATTTTTGCTGTGTTACGGTGCCTAGAAATACATTCACTTATAAGTTCTCCATAAATACTGGCTTTTAAAAAGAAGAAAGAAATAATGAATTGGAAAACTGGCTAATTTATTTATTTTGAGACAAGATCTCGCTTTCTCCCAGTCTGGTCCTGAACTCACTGTGTAGCCCAGGCTGGCCTTGAACTCACAGCAATCCTCCTGCCTCAGCCTCCTGCATGCTGTGATTACAGGCATTCATCACCACTCTCAGCTAATGTCGTACTGGGGTATCAAAACCAGGACCTTAAAGCTTGCTAGGCAAGTCTTTACCCACTGAACTATGCCCCAGTCTAGCCTAATTATAAAATTTATGCAATATTGCCTCAGTTTATAACAAATTGAGGTTAATAGTAGATTCAGAAATTGGGTTTGCAAGTAGCAGCAGTGACAGCAGTAGTTGTCTTCTTAAAGGAGACAGGCTGATTCTAGTATATTTGAACTGTATTGTGGCGTTTTAAAGAAAGCACTGTGGAGAGTAGTCCATGTTCTAGGTATAGATTTGCCAGTGTCTGGTTTTTCAAAATCTACCTAGACAACTAGTAACCCTTTTAGGCTTTGTTTTCATGAGGTCTTAAACTAAATGGTGGTTACTGCAGCTCTCTAGTCTAATTGGAAATTTTTCATAAGCTTGTGTAAAAGCAAGACAATTTTCATGAAACTATAATCAACTAGTTAGTGGTGTCTGCGCAGGCTAGAATGATTTAAAGGTAGGCTTTTTGTGGAATAGATTTTATTTACAAGGTACAATTTAGAGGGGGAAATAGTTTTAATGGTAATATTAATTGTCATGTTTATACGGTACTGAGTGGTTATAAAAGAATTTGTGTGGGAGGGGGGTAGTGTAATCAAACCACAGGCTCTTGTGTGTGCACCTGCAGAACACATGCTGTACCCCAAGCCATGCCTGTCAGTCTCCAAAAAAGATAACACACAGAAGCTCTGAAAGATGATGATGACACAACATAGATCCATTTTAAAAAGTACTTTTAGTCTGAGATCACTATATATCTTCCTTTACTATACCACACTATCTTAAATTTCATTATATTTTGCTTCATTGTAGCTTTACCCTGAATGCAGTCAATACTAAACTGTATTGTTTAGTTTTACATGTTATTGAACCTTTAAAAGGGAAATACTAATTTTTAGCGATTTCCTTTTACTTAGTGAGCTAGTGTGTGTGTGTGTGTGTGTGTGTGTGTGTGTGTGTGTGTGTGTGTGTGTGTGTTACATAGTAAGTACCTTGACTGGTGCATTGCTTTTATTTTGAGTATTTTTAGCATTCTGTTTAGCTCTACTTTTGGCATGGTGGGTGTACCTCTTTGTTAATAGAAAAATTAATAAGATACAGTTTTACTGCATCTTAAGACCTCACAGCTTGCACACCCAACGAAGCAATGAAAACACCAGGATGGAGCTGCTGTAGGAGCTCAGTGTTGTACTGGCTCCACATCCAGTGACACACAAGCTCTTTGGAAGAATGAAAGGCAATTTACTACCTTTGGCAGGGAGACCCAGCCTCAGGCAGGCCAGATGAAGCCTAAAAGGACTTGGAGACAGCATATGACTTATGGAGAGAGAAACAGTAGCAGATAAAATCATACAAGCGGGGGCAGTTTCAGGAGCCTAGAATGCCTTACAGTGAGGAGTTTGGACTTGATCTTTTTAGAAAAGTTTTCCAGCTGGCATTCTGACCAAAATGATGGTAAGCTACCGAGTTACTGATCTCAGGGTGGGGAGCCTCTGTTCTTTTGCCACCAGGTGCTGGCAGGAAGTCCTTTTTGAGATTTTCATTTCTAGCTGTGCTATAGTAATAACTAGGATCAGGTTTGTAACCCCAGAGAAGACAAGCAGAAAACTGAACAAACACAAGAAATCAGTGTTTGCAAACAGACAACAGTGCTAAGTACCTGAGTTCGATTCCCCCATACTACATAAGCCCAGTGTGGTGGTACATGCCCATAATCCCAGCAGTGGAGAGGCTGAGGCGGGAGGATTGCTATGAGTCTAAGGCCAGCCTGGGCTACATAGTTCAGGACTAGCCTGGAGTTCAGAGTGAGACCCTGTCTCAAAAAAAAAAGTTACTAGACAATGAGCAACAAAGACTAAGGTTGTAAGCCCAGTAGCTATCTTGGATTTTTGATGTAGGTGTTTTATGGATTATGGTACACTGAAAGGAAACCTAAGCAAATACTCAGCCTCCCTAATAGAGGTGAGCAGAAACAGGCCTTTGAGAAAACTGGTAGCTAGAACTGTGTGGACAGTGTCTTCAAGACCTGCTTGATGTTCTTACAACCTGTTGTTTTCTTTTAAATTAACATATTATGGATATACAACTTTAAAAGCCTGCTTGATTTTATTATTTATTTTAATGTTTAACCTCTACCTGTTGCTAGAGTCCTTTTTTTTTTTTTTTTTTTTTGAAATAAGTTCTTGCTCTGTAGCCCTCCTGGTCTCGAACTCACCAGGCTAGCATTGGACTTATGGCAGTACTGCCTCAGCCTTCTGAGTCCTGGGATTACAGGTGTGCGTCACCATGTCCAGCTTATGTGGTGCTAGGGAGTTGAACTCAGGGTTTCACACTTGCTAGGCAAGTGCTTTAACCACTCTGCCATTCCTCTAGTCCCTAGAAGTAAGGTTTTTATATTCTCTACATCTAATTTACTTCATTCTGACTTCTGGGTCTTGAAAGAATGTGTCCATTTTAGATGTTCAGCTTTCATTTTTCTTTATGCTCTACTTGGAGAATTCTGAATTCTTAGAGAAAGCACAAATTTGGTGACTGTGGGCAGTGTTTTAGGTAGGATACTTAGAGTTTAAATGTTTTTTTCTCATTTACAAAGAAAGGGGAAGGTCACAGTAGTTTATAGCAAAAGAGTATACTGTGTAGAGTGATACCTAGAAACTCATGCATAGATGGGAGTGGGCTCATTGCTGTTGGATTTCTGTCCCATGACATAGGGTTCATTCTCTTTGTCTTCTGTTCCTTTCTTATACCTGCTTTCTCTGACAGTGAGAAACTTAACTGTCATTGCTTGTTTCATAATTTCTTCTGTTTGTAGTCTCTAGTTCCGAGAGAAGGTGACAATAGAAATACTTTCTTTTCCTCATTGATAACAAAGTTGCTATTTAAAAACTGGGCAGTATCAGCTATCAGAAATTTTATAGAGATGTTGATTGTTATGGTTTTTTCCCCTCTATTATAAAATATATAACAAAATATGGGGCTAAGATTGTACCCTAGTGGTGGTAGAGTGTGTGTATAGCATGTGTGAGGCCCTAGGTTTGATTTCTGGTAATACTCGCACTCTTCACTCCCTCCCCTAATTTTAAGGGCTGATTTCCCTTTAACTTATTGTTCATTCTTTTCCTAGAGTGATGTTTTTTGTTCCATTAGTCTTACCTTAATTTCTTAGTGGAATTTATCCACAAACCTCATTTTTGGTACTATACAAACTTCAGGAGTTTGTGAAGACTTAGCATTATCTTGCCTTGTTTTCTTTTGTACTTAGACAATTAGAAGTTGTCAGGGGGTTTAAACACCTCCTTTTTCTTTACCTATAGATTTTTCTTCCATTTATCTTTGGGAAGTAGGAGGTCAAAGTTATGATTTAAATTGGACATAGGTATACTCTGAAAAGTGTCATAGGACTTCTCATCCAAAAACTAGAAATGCGAAATGTTCAGAAACCTGCAATATTTTAAGTTTGGATGTGACTTTTTAAAAAGTGTCATATTTTTAAACATTTAGGTTTTTACATTTTTGGGTTAGGGGTCTTGGCACCTGTTGGTCTTTGCAAACATTCCAGAGTTCCAGAAAACTTAAAAATCTGGTATACTTGTAGTTCCAAGCACTGGATAAGAAGTACTCAGAGGTATTACTTTCTGGATGATAAGCATTGTTCTTTGATACTTTTCTTTCCACTCAATGCACAGAGGTGTTTGTCAGCCCTTTGTTTACACCATTCACATAATTCTATTGTAGTTATTTAGTAGAACTAATTATTCTTCATCTGGTAAGCTACTTGAAAGGTATGAGAGAGAATATAGAGTTTCTCATTGTCTCATTCTTGTGCCTGCATTTAACTATGCTAGCTCCACACTCAGTAAATGTTTAATAGATGGTCTTGGGGCTGGAACATTAGATGACCAGTTACGGTATGGAGTTGCGTTCCCTAGCACCATATAACTGGTATGTTCGCACAGACCTGTAATCCCAGCCTTCAGGCTTAGGCAAGAGGATTTCTGCATGTCTATGGCCAGCCTGGGCTACATAGTGAGTTCAGTACCAAGCCTGACCTATGGAACCAGTCCATGTTTTAAAAAAATAAAAGATGATTTGGAAAATTAACCTGTATTTCAGGTCTTATGTTTGATATTAGACATTTGTGTCTTTAGTCTTTTTTTCCTCTTACCTGTAACATGCTGAGCAAGTAGATTAAAAGAAATTTGTTGAAGTTAACCTAAAATGTCATGATTTGGTTACTGGTTTTTTCCTTTTCTGACAGGCAGTTTGTCACAGTTTACTGGTTATCCCTTGCCGAAGTCAAAGCTTTGACATCCTGCAAAGTGCCATCTGTAAATATTTGGTAAATATCCTTAAAGTTTTTTTTCTCTTAAAAGATAAAGCACAGATTCACTGATAAAGATTGAGTTTGCCATAGCTACAGGGAAAGTGTCAGGAATTCTAAGCCTGATGGTACCTTGGCTTCTCAGCATCAATAGGTGGTAACTGGGAGATGTTGGTGTTTTCCCTGGTTCTTACTAATTACTTCTTTGGCCTTGGGAAATACCCGCACCCCCTCCCTCCACCCCAGCCTAATTTCTGTAGCAGTGAAATTATACTTAGGTCTTTGCTGAATTAGGCTGTTGTGGTTCATGTATTACTGATATCATTGTTCTGGCAATCCAGCATACAGACTGGAGCTTAGATTCTACCTTTATGGTTTGGAGTCCCAAGTAGGAACATCACTGGATGACCAAGGCTGGTCACTGGAAGCATTGGGCTCATTCTTGAGAGTGGCTTGTCTTCTGATCATGGTGTGTCTCATTCCCATTGGTATTAAATTCATATTAGGTATGCCTTTGTTGCTACTGAAGTTTCACTAACATTTATATTTTAATCTTTGGCTTACTGTACAGGGAGGGCTCCCCAATTTTTTTCTCCCCCAGAGACTCCCTCATTTGGATAATTTTATAGGTACAGATACAACTGTTATTTTCCTTTAAATTATTTCCCTTGAATTGTAAAGTATGTCTTTGAATTTCCAGTACTGTCTTCTCTGTGCTATCAGACTTCAGTCAGTCCTTATCACTTGTTTTATTAAAGATGCCCACCTTTTCCTTCTTCATGTCTTACTCACACAGAGATTATGCTTTCCTTTGACTACATACATTTTCTAGCAAAAGGTCAACCTGTCAGCCAGTCTTGGCCACCATTTTTTGACAGTCTGATGGAAGATGTTTAAGATGAGTTGGCAGAATCATTTTTTGATAACTCAAAAGCTGTTTCCAGGAGAGGCCATGTTTTTATATAGTTGTAAATTAGACTCGGTCTTCATCAGAGTGCATGAATAGAAGGCTAAGTGTAAAATGAACATTGTTTAGTGACCTGAATTTTGGGTATGAAAGTTTTCTTTGGATGCATGAAGCATTCCTTTTAAACAATATTTCTGAACCGTGGTAAAAATTATAATGTCTGGAAAGTTAAGAGATTTTGTCATGAAGGGAGGCGGTAAAGTGTGTTAATGTATTACTGTTTTTGGGATATAGCACAGTGGTAGAGGAATTGGCTTGGGTAGAAAGAGCCCTAAAGGAAGAAGAAAGTTGGCTTGAATTCCGGGTCATTTAATTTGGGAATTAAATTCTTAAAGGAAAATGGGACCTTTAGATGGCAAATAGCACCCGTATGTGCATGCTAGTTTCAAGTGGAACCCATGTAAAGTTAACAGGTTACAGATTTATTTAGGGGAATGGGGCTTTTATAAGAGGTAATTAATTTTATTTTTCTCTGCTCAGGTTGCATTGACTGTAATTCCTGACAGCACAGCCGGCTGTGTTTTTGGTGTTATCTGTAAGCTCCTGGATCATACCTGTGTAGTTAGTGAAACTCTACTGCCATTTCTGGCTTCTTGTTGCTACACTATTCTTTATTTTCTGCTTACCCTAGAGAAAGGGGAAGCAGAACATCTAAAAAAGAGGTAAAGAATTTTTTATTTTTTGACCTTAATATTTTTTCTATTTCTCCTTGAGTAAATAAATTAAATAATGAATTAGATTTTTAAAATACTGTAAATCTCTTTGAGAGTTTGTGTGAAACCAGCTAGCTTTTGCTTCATTCTTTGGTAAATCCTTTGTTTTAGCAAGAATTCTCATTTTTTTAGTTTTCAAGCAACAAATATGAAAAGTTGATAGCATTATAGTTTCTTGAGAGCTTACCCTGAATTACATTGTTATAGGTCTAGCAAGAGAAAAAAATTTCTACTCTTAAAAGGATGGGATATTAGTAAAAGCCTTTGTATTTTGTTTTGAGCTTCATTAGAGCTTGCCAGAGTGGAATTTTGAATTCTTGGATTTAAGAGAATTGTTTTAAGATGCTTGTGATTTTAATGAGTCAGATTTCTGCTCATATATTTTGGGCCAGAGCTGCTAGGGTAGTGTGGAAGATTCCACTTAAATTAAAAAAAATATTCTCATGTTTATATTCTTACGATATGCCTTTTAAAAATTAATTATGGAATTTTAAAAATATATAATAGGTAAATAAGAGAAAATAAATGTCTTTTTTTTGCTGTCTGCTAATGTTTTGCTATGTTCCTTTCTGGTTTTTGTGAACCTTAAAAGAGTAATTATAAATATAACCAGCACATAGACTTAGTGTGCACCTCCCCTCCACAGCTGTATTCCTTGTCTTCCCTTATTTACCACTTGTGTTGATCTACTCTCTTGCCTTAAAAATTTTTATGCACTTATTAGCATTATTACTTTTGCTTGGCATTTTCTGAGCTTTCAAGAATCATGCATATTTTTGTGGTTTTTTTATTCTCAGTATCATTGCGAGAGTCATTTGTATTAATATATTTAGGCATACTTCACTGTTTATTTTTATATCAGACATCAGCCAAGTCCTTTCTTATAAGGGTCAAATATTAAATATTTAGGTTTTGTGGGCCATAAAGTCTCTGTTGAGCTCTTCAGCACTGCCGAGGTTGTATGAAAGCAGCAGTAGGAAATACGCACATTAATGAGTATGACTGTTCCAATAGAATGTTGATTACAAACACCGACTGGGTGGTTTGACCTGGCCGTGGTTTTCTTACTCTGCTGTCCAAATTCCTGCTATTTAAATGTATAGAACTTACCTATGTTACTGTTCATACTCAGTTGAGGTTTTCCTCCAATAAGAGTGTGTGTGTGTATAGAAAATAAACTTGTATTTCACTATAAATAACACTGAAATTGATATAACACAGATTTGGTGCTTTTCTGAAACACCATCAAACTATATCTTGATAAGTCAAAAGGTTTTCAGATTGCAAGAAACTTACAGTTCTATAGGTTTTATAATACAGTCTCCACTTAGGAACTATGTGTATTGCTACTTTTCCGTTTCATTTAAAGTACAGTCCGTTTATTAAGCACTTTTCATCTGAAGTTTGATAGATGTTTTACCATTTCTCATATAGAGAGACATCATGTTTTGACTTTATGTAGCTGAACTGAACAAAATTTGGAGTAATACTTGTTGGCCCATTTAAAATGCTCAGTTTTAAAGTTGCTTTATATTGGATAATGACAGAATTGATACCACCATGATTGTGTCCATCTCTTAAGATCAAATTAGGCATAAGGAAATATTGACAGTCGGGGTTGAAGATACTTAAAATTTCCTTTGAGTCTACTATTCACTACTGAAGAAGGTTATAAGAGTGTAAGTGGTGAGAGCACCAAATTACTGAGAACCTTTAGCTTTACAAATGCTGGCCAGATGGCTTGACATGTTCAGAATTGTGTCCCCTGAACCTTGAAGATGATAATCTGTTACTGTCTTGATTCTTTGTTATTAGTGAAAAATATCTGCTCTGCTGTTCTGAGCCCTCTTGATTTTTAGTTAGTGATCTTTTTGTGGTCTTTATCTTTGATGTATTGCAGATCAATAAAGTCCTCTTGTACGTTTCTTATTTCTCCTGCAGGAGACTTAGTATGTTCCTTTTATTTGAAGACTCAAGCTTTTCCTTAATTCTGGTGGGGTTGGGTTATTAGTTCTGTTATATTCCCTCACTGTTTTTCATTCACTTCTGACAACTCTTTTTAAACATAGGGCACAACTCATTTTGCCTTGTCTCTTAATATCTTCCAGTTTGTTAATTCTTTTCATAATCCTTATATTGAGCATTTATTCCATCAAGTATTTTATTTTTTAGACTTCTTTTTTTGGTATTTTACTTGGCAGGTTGTCGTTGTTCCTTGTTCACAATTTATTGATGTTGTTTTAAAATTCTTTCTGATCAAGGTATTTTTTCCTCTGGTGTGGAATTTGTCCCTTATTTTAGGCAGCAGTTGTGTCATTGGGATGGTCTTTAATAGTACTGAGCAAATTCTTCTGTCTTGGGTCATATACATTTTCTCTAGGTTTGTGGGGGTTTGGAGGCATCTGGAGAGCCCCTGGTGAATGGTTTTGTATTTTCATTTCCTTGACTCCCACTCGAGGAGTCCATTTTAAACCCCTTAACTGCTCACCCTGCAGCCTGAACCCTCATCACTAATGACTTGAAAATTCCATTAAAAATATCCTACCTCAAGTTCTTTAATCTCCAGATGAGTTCTGTCAGTTTCTAGCATGTAAAACTTTGATCCATCTATGACTATTTGAAATCAGCTCACATCTAACAGGGTTTCTATCACTGAGTGACATTGTAACTATCATAAATTTGTAGTACAACATTAATCACATGTTTGATGCTAATGTAAGCCAATGTGTTACACTGCCAGGAGTATAAAAGTATAGCACAAGCAATTATGTACAGCATGTAATAGCTGATGATAAAAGCCTGCGTTAGTGGTTTATTTGATAGACTATACTTGTAAATTATTTTAGAGTATGCTTCTGTTTCCAAAAAGATGTACTGTCAAACAGTATGCCAGTAGCAGCCTCATATTACAGATGCTTACCACAACTATTGATAGCCTCAAGAAGCTGTTCCTACTGACTGGCCCATGCCATCTAGGTTGGCGTATGTGAACTGTGGTGGTATCTGTAAAACGCTGAAGTCACCCAGTGATGCACCTCTCAGGATGTGTCCCCATTTTTAAGTGACAACTTAACTATATATTGGCCCATGACATGAGTTATGTAGAAAAATCTAAGGGCTGGGTGTTAGAAACTTTGCAGAAACCAAGGCAGCTTTCTGTTTACCTAGATAGATTACAGGTTTTTTCTTCTTTTTCACCTCGGTTATGGTCTCCATGTCTATGCCGTGGCTTCATTATTAGCTATTTCTGCATCCTGGCTCTTTTTCTTCTTGCACGTGGCTATCCCAGTCTGCCTCTGCATTAGTCAACAGGTTTCTGAATTCAGACTCTTCAAATAAGAGGATCTAGGTGTTCTAGAATGGATTCATTATCCACCTTAGATTGTGTTGTGGCGTTAAGAAGCTTTATTATATAGCAAAAGGGCTGTTCCATTTGGACCTAGAGGTAGTTATACAGTGTCTTAGATTTAAATGCAAACTAGAAGGGTTGTACACTACTGATACAGTAGCTGAATCAGCAGCAGACTAAGTTTAGAGCTTTTAGCATTCTGTGAATGATTAGTGCTCTGTTTAATTGTTGCTTTTGTAGAATGTGGTTAGGCCAGCTATACCAGTACATCTGTCTTAGCCATAAACATTGTTTTGCTGCTACTGCTCTATAAAGATTCCAGGAGAATAGAATGAAGTTTATTGGTGTGTGGATTACCATTTCTGGCCTCCATGAGCTAGCGTTGCAGTAATGGTTCCCTTTCTGGCTATGCTCTGAAACCTGTTTTGGCTCCTGGTGAGCATATCTTTCTGCAGATCTGTTCTATTCTAAGGCATTAAACAGGCTGAGTCTAGGTCATTGGCTTAAAGTTTCATGAATTTTCTTTTCCTTTCTGTTCCTTCCTCTGAACCAACCCCATTGAGATAGTCTTATTCAGAAGTCTTTTATATTAGATAATAGCTGAATGGTGCCCAGCGATAGATGCCTAACATTATGAATGCGTAGATCACTCTGTTCTCTGGCTAGTTTTATATGGTCATTACATCTTCAAGAATGTCTTATTAAGTCCAGGAGGATAGACCCTGGTTGCTAGGCTTCTGGAACCCATAAAATAAGGCAGAGCATAGAATTCTTCATTGGATTTGCTTTTATCTAGTTTTAATGAAAGCCAGTTCTTACTATGGCTTGTGGAGTTTTATGTAGAAATCTTTTATTTCAAAAGGCCATTTCAGTTTGGAGAAATTTAAATCGGACTTTTTCCTTGTGTGATTCAATTTTTTGACTCATTTCTGTCTCCATTGCTGTAGGGACAAGCTCTGGGGAGCCTGTGTCTCTATCCTGGCTCTCTTTCCTCGCGTCCTCAGGCTGATGCTGCAAAGCCTGCGGGTGAGCAGGGCTGGACCTGAGGAGCTGCCCGTAGTGGGCCAGCTGCTGCGCCTGCTGCTTCAGCATGCTCCTCTCCGGACTCACATGTTGACCAATGCCATCTTGGTACAGCAGATCATCAAGAACATCACTGTAAGAGATGCAGCACCAAAGCTTTTGCACCATTAAAGCAGGGGTGGGCTGATGCAAGGGGCACCTGTGCTTTCAGGAGTGTGGGTGGGGTTCCTTTGCACGCACTCACTGCCTCCGAGTCCAGGGGTGATTTCTCAGGAATTGTCTTGTGATTACGGAACTTTTTCTTTTTTTTTAAATCTGCCTAAAAATACTTAGAATGAAACTGGCACTAGGTTATTGGTTGGGAAAAATAACAGGCATCAGAGTCATTCTTCCTGTCTGGTCTCTTGACATAGAGATATCACGACAAGATTTTTTTACTCTTACCTGTTCAAGCTTGTTGTTTTCCTATCTCTAAGAATGAGAATGATGCCTTTTTTTTTTTTTTTTTTTTATGCCTTTGGGTTTTGGCAGCTGTTAATGGGATTATCCAAATAAAGTGTTCAGTGCACCTGACATTTATTAAGTGCTCGCTAAGTGTTGGTGTGCTCGTTAAGGATATTATTTAGCAGGTGTCAACCTCAGGCCAATTTGTAAAGGTTAGTTCACTGGGTAGTGGGATAAGTCAGAAGAAGGCAGTTGAACAGCTTCCTTTCCCTACTAGGTAGGTGGCTGTCTGCCTTTGGCTGTATCTATTTTGGGAAGCAGTTTTGTTGTCTAGAATTTCTCCAGTTATTTTGGTTGGAATGGGTTAAAGGATGTTTTGTACAGGTGTGTGAGGTTTTTCTCGGTGATGCCTAGTTAGACTTTATGGAGCTTATCCCACCCCTCCGTATAACATGGGTGTCCACTTGGAACTCTGGATAGTCTTTATAGGAGTCCTAGAAGTGGCAGTGGAATAATTGAGAAATAGTAGAAGAGAATATTCTAGGTTTGAGAATCAGCTTGCCTCTGTAAAGAGATTGACAGAAATTGTTAGCTGTCCTTGTAGAATGATTCTCAGTTGATGTCAGTGCAAAGATCAGGAGACAGGTAGAATGCCAGGGGAGGGGACCAAAGGTATAGGAAGGGTGGGTGGTGAAATTCCTTAGTCCCTAGAATGAGCAGAAAGGAGCCGACTCACCAAGAACCCAGTGATAAGTAAGAATTTTCATCTGCTGTGGGTAATGCACAATTAATAGTTCCCTTTTCTGTGCAGACTTCCTGTGGTGATTTATTGATGGAGATACTGTTGCCTAGATGTTAAATGCTGTCACGTGATACTGATTTTGGTGTAGTTCTGAAATTACTTTTGCTTTTCTCTACAGACAATGAAGAGTGGCAGTGCTCAGGAGCAGTGGCTCACAGACTTACACTACTCCTTCAGTGTGTACATCAGTGGGCATCCCCAGGGGCCCAATGCATTGAGTACAGTATATTGAAGGGGCCCTGTGGCATACATATCCTGTTTGAAATTGTTTATTCGCATCTATCTTATTTTGAAGAGAGACTGATGTGATAGATGTTTGTCATTAAAGGTAAACTTTTAAAGAAACTGTGTATGAGCCTTTTTTTCCACCAAAGTAGGAAAATTATGCTTGGGAGTCCCTCTGGGTGCTCAAACTGGCCGCCTGAACTTGTACTGGATACGTGGTGACAAGCAGTAATGCTTTTTTCCCCGAGTGGTACTGTGCTACCTTAATGTTACTAACAGATTAGCTGAATCTTTGTGATGCCATCTAAGTAAAACTATTCTTTATATTTTCATAATCTTGAAAATAATATAATTTAACTATTAAACTAAAATTCAAGATGATAAAATTAAGTAAACACTGCAGGTCAGTCAAAAAGTACAAGTGGGATGTTGGGGCCTGAGTTGCACCTTCCTGTGTGAGCGATGTGACCTGTAAACCCTACCTGATGTTCATTGATGCTTAGTACTGTGGGGGTGCTCAGCAGAGAATGCCTTTCAGAGAGGATGTGTCTGCGGACTGTGGCCTCAGAGGGCTAACCTAACGTAGGAACTGAAAACGTAAGGAACAGAATATACTGTGGCCTCCTGGCAGTTTCTAACTGCAAATATGGAGTCCTGATTCTGTTCTGAAATTTAAAACTGATAATGTTGGTATAACGGGATGTAGTGTCTGTGAAGAAGTTTGTTAGGAAGGTAGTGACATGAAGATGGCTGCTGTGGGACATGTTTCCTGTCTTATTTGGGTTTATTATTTGAGCCAAGACCAGTCCTGAGTCAGCTACCTGGCAGAAGTCCCAACCCAGCAGCTCCTTAGTTTCACTAACTTTACTTATAATTACCAATTTTCATTTTGAGCTGTGCTGACTGAGGTGCAGGCACACAGCCAAGTTTGCCCAGGCACCGTCTGTCCTGGTCCTTAGAGTACAGGCTGAGGTGAGTTAAAAGTGGAGAGGAAACTTTGGGTATTCTCATTCAGTTGTCCTAAGGATTCAAGCATGGTTGGTGAAGTTTTCCCAGTTTGTAGAAGACGGTCCATGAAAAGTCAGAACTCCACACTAGATCTTGCAGCAGTCTTCCAGTCACAGCTTTGGCTTGTTTTTTGAATGAGTAGCTGAGTGCAGGTTATAAGAAAAATTCCTTGATCTTCCACTGTTCTCAGGGAGATTTATACACTGCAAGTTGCGCACTGTTAAAAATAAATACCAGATATTCAGGTTATTATTTTATTTTTTGTTTTCTGAGACAGAGTCCTGCTCTGAGGAACTTACTGTGTAGTATAGGCTAGCCTTGAACTCACGGCAAGCCTCCTACCTCAGTCTCCCTGGTGCGAGGATTATAGGTGTGGTGTTGGGGATCACACCCAGGGCCTTGAGCTTAATAATAATAAGCAAGTGTTTAAATATTGAGTCATGCTCCTGTGTCTCCCTCCTCCCCCCCTCAGGTTATTAAATACTGAGAGATAAGGAAAGGATTTAGGGTTGAGCCATTGTTGGAGCCAGATGAGATGGGCCAGTTTGATCTAGAATGACTTACAGACCTTACACTTTTCCTCATCTTAGAGATATGGGACATCTCCAATGAAGAACCTCGACTGGGACAGATGCTTGGGAAGTTGGGACTGGAACTAGCTCTTCCAGTCTGCCTGTGAGTAACATACCTGTGTGTATCTCATGTAACACAGCATGTACTTACATATGCATATAGCATTTTAATACTCATGCAATACAATCTGTTCCAGAAGATAGGTGTGTTTCAGATCCTGAATGATAATGGACTGAACTTAAAATGGACTTTTTATGACTGAAATAACTATAGGCTACCACAGCCAGAAAACATTAGTGAACTACTTTGACAAATGGGAATACTGAGGTCTGATGGCTAAGAGAGCTTCCTGAAGCCATTTTGGCTTCACAGCTTCTGTGAAGCATGATAGTAGTATTAAAAAAGTCGTACATTCCTTCATTTTCCTATCCTGGTTTTGCAACTGCAGCAGTTATTTTAAATGAATTACTGCATTTGTAACTTGGTTTATTTCTTGGCTGTTTTCATTCCCCCCCCCCCCCCCCCCAGGTGTGAGAGGTTTGAACCCATGCGAGGCAGGAGCCCTACTACTGGGCTGATGATCCCAGCCCTTTTTATTTCGAAATAAGGTCTAAGTTGGCCAGCGTGGTCCTGCTGAGGGCTACAAGTGTGTGCCATTGCTGTAAGTTCACTGTATCTTGAATTGGCACCTGCAGAACCCTCTACAGTGGCCACAATATTCTGGATTCATATAGGGGGTACCATTACAAATAGTCTCTTGAGCTATGGTTATCCTGTTCAGGGGAATGGAATTTTAAAGGAAGTTCTTTTGTTTTTAAAGAAATGAGCCCAGGTATGTGAAATTTATTTTGATACATTTTGAGGGTAGTTTGTAAGAGTGGGTTTACCAGGGATTACCTGTGTCCTGAGTGCTTATAGAGGAACAGCTTAGGGAGGCTGCATTTTGCTAGTCTTTGTCTTTTGTGTGGTACAGGAGCTACGAATGCCTTAGGAAATCACTTCTCCAAGATGGCTGGTGGCAGCAACAATACTCTTCCATAAATATTTAAAAATCTATAAAGTACTATGTAATTTTCTAAAAACTGAAAACATTGAGCAAAATCAGAAAAATCCCCAGCCTTGACTGAATTTTGAAGGCAAATAATGGACATTTTAAAAATTCAAGTTGAAGACCTAAGTTAATGCTCTCTCCTTTTTTGGTTCAGTTGGTTTTCTGTAATTCTGTATTTTAGAAATTGTATCCAGATCATGCCCATTGGTTGGAAATTAGTTCATGTTTGGAAATTAGACATGTTTTCTGTACAAAACATACAGACTTGAGCTGCAGCCAACACCTGTGACCAGTTTATTAGCTGGCTGATGCTTCATGTGGTGGTCTTGGTGGGCCTCAAAAAAACCGTTTCCTTTAAGTTCAGGGTTTAGGAAAGTGTCTCTTTTATCCTTGACTGATTTCAAACCAGCCAAGAATAGATGTAGGCCTTACAAATTGCTTATTCTAGCAAAGTTCTAAAAGATGATTAAATATTTCTTTGAATTTGTTTTCTTTGTCCTCTTATATAAAGCTTTTATAGTGATAAACATTTTAAAGGATTTCTGGTAGTCCTGGATTTTTCTCATGAGTAACCTAATTTAAACTAATATTTAGTAAGTGATACTTTTCTGGTAGTGGAATCTGACAGTTGTATTATTTTTAACATTGTTCAATTCAGACAAATACAAGGGAAGTCTTTACAAAGAACTGTGGGGCCTGGATTTCTCTGAAAATCAGTTTCTGACTGTCCCAGCCACCATTCCCTACTCAGCCTCCTACGTTGCACGAGTTACCCACCCAACTCTCATTAAAGATTTGGCAGTAATTACTCTGTGTTCCACATTCAGATTTTCCCCTCATCAAAAACTAAATGAATGTTAAAGTTCATGCTGACAGCCCTTGTTCACCTTCTCAGCTGCGCTGTGTCCCTGCATGATGACTGTACGGATCAGGGTGGGTGAAGGCAGTGGGTTGCCATAGCCACCCTTGAGCTACACTGGACCTGGCATTAGCTGCTGACAGCACTGAACTTATCACCCACTTTTCATTCTGGTGTGAAGGAAAGGGCCTGAAGTAAAACATCTGTGGCTGAAAAGTTGCCTGAATTTCTGTGGGAGAGAAAGTATATCGCTGAGCTTAGTGGAATGCTATCCACCCTCTGTTTATTGTGCTCTTCGTGACTTTGAGACGGAGAATCTTACAACAAAATGGGACAAGAATTCCCAACATGTTCCTTTCAGGAAAAAGAAAAAGAGTGTAAAAGTGATTAATATTAGCTACCACTTCTTTCTGCTGGAAGGAGTGTTAGTGATACATTTTAGTTGTGGAAAAGAATCTGCCTCTTAGGGAGACTGACACTGCAGTAAGTAATTCTAGGAAAAGGGGATTAAAAAAAATTGTATATGTGACCATTGGAAAACCCTGGCCATCTCTGTTAAAATATCCTCAGCATTGGCAGTGAATTAAAAAAAAAAAAAAAAAAAGAAAATTCTTTGTGTGTTCTCTCCACGGCTGCTTTGCCAGTGCGTGAGCTGCCTCACCTGAATTCAGACACAGGGCAGGCGGGGCTCTTGAAGGTCTTGAGGGATGATGCACTTTTCCTTCTTGAGAACAACCTGAAAGCAAGTAACAGTCACCTGTCTGACCATGATAGCTGTGTCCCGACCAAATTCTGTATTATTTTTTGACATGAGATTGCAGGTGTCTGCCAAGATAAATTAGGTGTGGTGTGGAAATACAGGTTGAGTATCCTGTACCACAAATAGTAAAGACCAGAAATGTTTCAGATTCTGGGTATTTTAGATTTGGGGATATTTGCATAGACATTCATGGTTGAGTGTATCTAATCCAAAATCTGAAATATTGTAAAGTATGAAAGTTTTGAACACTGACATGTCAGTTTAGGGATATTTAATGTATGCTGTGTAGGTGCAGGGCACAGTCCTCCTGTTCTACTACCTGAAACCACTGGAGGTATTTCTAAAGATGCCCTGCTTTAAATTCCCTGTTGGAGAGCTACCCAGGCTGGTTCTCTGTTTGTGTGTATTTGGAGGGTCTCTTTCCAGAGGTGAAAATGTTTCATTTTATAGCAGTTAACTCACTAAACAAGAGTTTATTGTAGTGGTCTGGTCTTGAGCATTCCCATAGATGAGGAGTGCTATGCTTGCCATCTGCCTTAGCACAAGAAGGATCACAGTGAGGCAGACAGGGTCTAAGTCTAGTGTCATCTGCATGGGCGATGTAGAAGGTGATTGCTCCCCAGGCACAGTAGTGGAGAGCTAACACCAAGGCTTTCACCCGTGGAGCCCAGAGGAGAATGACTCATGAACCAGTTTTGACCCAGAATTGCTGCTGGAGGTACTAAATGATATGCTTAGAATGAGGGTGCTTGGAAATAGAAATGGAATATGGTAATTTTTAAAAAAATGTAAATGGAGGTTTGCCCAAGCTAGTTAAATCCTAGTTCAGATTCTAGGGGAACTTGTACAAAATGCTCAGAGGAACACTTACCATAGATCTGCCTGAGTACTGAGTACTTGGTGGACTTTGTGCTCATGGTGCCCTTGGATGGGTTCCTGGGACTTCTGCTTACTGTGATGGTCTTTGGGAGCTTTAGTGCCAATTCCTTCCTCCAAATCTGGAGGATCATTGCTGTGCACTCTCGGTCCCATCTGTCCACATCTCCACCTCCCAGCTGCTTCCTGTGCAGAAGGTGGGACAGGTGTTTCCTGAGCTGGTAGCTGGAAGGGTTAGAGAAGAGGAGAGGCTTTCAGATCACAGTGCTGAGAATACAAGTTTCCTTCAGGTTTCTAAGTTTCTAAAATTGTAGGAATAGTATGTGCTACATTTCTGGGAGGTTTACTCAAACTCCCATACCTAATTTTAGAAGCAGCATGTTGAGTTCTGTGTTTTTTCATCATAAAATACTTTCTCACCTGGGATTCAATCAGATGATCCCTTGCCCTCCGGAGCTCATAGAATAGTGGGACAGACTGATGCGGAAACCAGTGAGTGCAGCGTGAGAAGTTTTTTAAGAGCCAGGAGCTGGATGATGTGGGTACAGTGGTGAAATTGACATGCGGTGGTGGCTTATAGGCTTTTCAAGGCTGCTGTTTACTGCAGTGTTTTAAAGGATGTTAACAGGCAGAGGGGCATTCTGTAGGGCAGACGGCATCAGCAGAAAGGAGTGCATGGCCCGAGCAGTGTGTATTTTGCAAGGGAAGGGGGAATGGCACTGGGCTGCACTGCAGAAGGAGCCAATATCTTCTGAAGGCCTGCTCTGTCCAGTGGCTTTCTCTCCAGATCCCCTTGAAGCAGACCTTAGGAGGTTCATAATGCCTGGATAGCTTACAGAAGGTGATGCAGCTACAGCCAGGAGAAGCTGGTATTAAAACTCAGTATGATTTGGCCAACAGCCAGACACTGCTAAAGACTTTAGTCTGCATATTGTAGATGATATGTACCCACCCCCAAGGATTTTGAAAAGAGTGGCAAAAGTAAAAACTGCTTTAGATAATTTGGCGAGAGTGGAGTTTGGATTGGGAAAAGGCAAAGGGCTGGAGAATGATGGTGATGTGGTGTTTACATCTAGCGTTCATTTGATGGTTTCCATCACATCTGCGGTCCCAAAGTTACTGAACACAACTTTCTGAACCTCTAAAGGAGAGCTGCACCTGTGTTATCTCTAGCTATATTTATTCCTGGTGAGTTGATGGGAACTGCAGAGAGCAACAAACCCTTTATTCCTGATGTTACACAAAGCAGGAAAAAAAATCTCCCTATGTCTGCTAAAAAACTTGCAGTGCTTGATGCAGTCCCTTCTTCCCTTCCCAAAAGCAGATTTCATCCTTTTCCTGGGGAGTGACAAACTGTGGCATCACTCTACTTGAATGTACAATGTACCACCTCCTCCTGGCACTGCCAGGTCTTCTACACCCAGCCTTCAAGAAACTTAGGACTGATGGGGCAACACTTTGTCCAGTTCAGCTTCTTCTGTTTGAGATGCTGAGTGTCTTCCCCTATACTCTGTTCTGGGGGCAGAGAACACGTGGCAGCCAGCAGTAGCCTGGGCCCTGGCTGGGACTGCTGAGCCACCTTTCTGTGGTACAGCATCTACTCAGCCAAGTCTGGGGTGGAGACTGCACACATCCAGGGAACACAGTTGTGTTCATGCAGAGGAATAACTGCCTTTCCCCCATCTCCATGAGGACACGTGATCCTGATTTGTGGGGAATCTTAGCATGTCTAACAGGTCTTCAGTCACCTCAGGGTTCTTTGGTCCAGAATATCTGCTTATTCATCTCAGATAAGCTGGAAAGAGCTGGCAGGAAGGTGAGTTCTACGTGTCTGGGTAGGATTCTCTGCTTATCTTGTCTAGTATCTCGCTTCAACTTTTAGAATAGTTGTCTTAATTGGTAATGAAACTCTCAAAGATTATATTTCATTTTCTCAAGGCCTGAGGTTCAGTCTGCTCCTCCTACCCATGCCTATTTTCCAGCCCTTTCTACATAAAGACAGCCTGTATGTGCTGAGCACCGAGCTGCTAAGCCTGGTCCTGCACACCATCCCTCACTGTTTCTTGGATTCGTTGTCAGATCTGCTTTACTAGGACAAAAACGTGATATTAAATGAAGACGATAGTTAAAATATTATAGGATCAATACTGTTTTTTTTCCACTAGCAGGTGTAGATTTCCGGTGTATGACATCCCAGAAGCTTTTGGGCGCTGAGGTTTCCAGGCTTTGGAACAGCAATGGTGCAGCCAAGGGGCCTGAGTGATTTTTCCTCCAGATGGGTGCACAACACTGAGCCCACTGTTCTTGAGAGCAGTGACTGAAGGCTCATTTGCTGCTCTTGACACCTACTGACAGCACCTATCAGCTTCTGATTCTTCAAAGGAGTCAAAGAACAGTCTGAGAGGGGGACATTTCAGCTAGGGAGCAGCTGTGGGGCCTCAGGAGGTAACCTTGCTGGTTTGTTTAGATCCTAGGTTTTAGCCATCAGGAACTTTTAAAAAAAGTTCCTCTGTATGGTACCCATTGCATCACATTGTAAAACTTCCCAGCAGAGGAGAGAAAGAGCCATTGTCACCTGAGGCTTCAGAGGTTGTCTTGGCTCGAAGCCAGGTCTGGCTCCTATCGCTCTCATGTTGGTAAGCTGACTAACCTCTGTGCTTCAGTTTCCTCATCTGTGGGACAGGAATAAGCGCAGGACCTACCCGTGTATAGTGCTGGTGTGCATAACGGTGTAAGAGCAATACCCACCCTAAGCCTACTCCAGAATTGTTGCTTGGGTGTGTGTGAGTGCCATCTAGGCAGCCCTTTTCCAGGCTCATCTCAGACAAGACACTACAGGCTTGCGTCTGTTGTCACTGCCTGGACACAGCCAATCACAACTAATAATGGAAAGGAAGGGCCCTGGGTTAGACTGAGGTTCTCGGGCTGGATCTGCACCACAAGAATTGTCATTTTTTTTTCCCCTTGGTGGCTTGTATGTCTAAAAAAACAGGAATATGGATCCCTGTGATGACATGGCTGGGACATGACATGAGCTCTCCAGATACAAGGGCACAGTGTCCAAAGGCTGTATAAGCAAGCACAAGCCAGATCTGGCTTGGGGTCAGGCAGTTGTAGGCATGATATTCCACAGGGCTCTCTCTAGACCTCTTAATCCTGCTAGCATTAGTGTTGTCTCAGCCCCTTGTTCTTTTTTCTGCTGACAGCTGGCCTTCTTGATGTTTGGCACACCTGTGCTTGTAACAGGTGAGCTGCTGCCTTTTCCTGCATCCATTTCCCTGTTCCCAGAGATGGAGACTGTATAGCTCCCACCTTCCCTTAGGCACTGTTACAGCTATAACACCACACCTAGAGTTGGGTCCTAGGAGAAACTGCAGAATGAAGGAAGGAGATTCGGAGCTATGTGAAAACTTGTAGCAAAGAACTACTTTTCTCAAGAGGCATTTGTGTCCATCAGAGATGCCTGTCTCAACCATCCTGGGACCCTGTCCAGGTCTTTTAGAGCAGTCTCCATCCCAGCTCCCAGTACCTAATCCATATTCTGAGCTTTGGAGGTGCTTACACAAGTTTATATAATAAATTTTAGGTACTCAATCCACTACACCCAGACCTTGTTTCAGGTATTTGGAATATAACTAATTCCTGGATAGAAAAGACAGAAGTAAAACTATCTTGTCTGTAGTACCTTAAAGTTTGTGAAATATGTATTAGTTCATTCCAGAAACCTATCATAAAAACAGGACATGTGTAGCAAATTGTTAAATCCTGTTCTACAGATGAGGACACAGGACGAGGGAGGCCAAGTGATCACCCAAAGTCAGTCTGGTACAGCTGCCTCAGAAACTCAGGCTTTGTGATTACAAGTGAGGGCTCCTTTGCTCCGAGGTATCCTGGGTGTGTCCTCATCTTTGTGGGCAAAAACACCTTCCACATAACTTAACCAATGTGAATTTTGTGAATAGGCTCCATATACAGCCAGCCATGGAATTAACTGAGAAGACATTAAGCATGCACAAGAGTATCAGGAGCAAACAAAAACCAAAGATGCCGCAGCACCTCTTCCTACCTTCGCCAGGCACGTTGGATGACTGCTGCCGCCTTGTGCTTTCTGCGGAACAGCTCTTTCCTACTTCTTTCTCTGTGGATTATCTGCAGCCGGAGCTCTACAGGGAGAAGGTCAAAATGCACACTCTGCCCTGACAGGCCAGGTGCTGGATCAGTCTCTCGAGACACCTGAAAGTCCTCAGACAGGGTAGGTAACCCCGGCCTTCTGGCTCCTGGCCTCATTTCCTCCGAGCTTTGTGGTAAATCTGAATAGAACCCTCCTGCAAGCTTGTCCCGTGTCACTTTGTTTCTTGGTGTGCGATGGTGGAAAGGATTCTGCCCAGCATGTGCCGCCTCCCCCCGGGCACTGCCAGGTCTGCTAGACCCTGCCGGGGAGCGTCTTCCTCTAAGGTCTTGAGTGTGCCTTTTCTCGGGGCCACTTCTGGCCCTAGGTGCTTGGTCTTGCCGCCTGGTGGGTTTCCACTGGCCATCCTGCAGTGGAAGGCTTGCCACTGCACGACTGGGATCCTCTCCTTTGTCATCCGGCCCAGCTACCCTGACAGAAAAGGGCTGCTTCACCACGCCTTTCCCCTTCTCACACTGCCGCGTGCTGGCTGTCTCACCTCTGGACTTCTCAACAGAGGAGCCTCCCAAACACCTGTTGCCATCACTGCCTTCACTGGGGCTGAGGTGGGCACAGGCAGAGAGGCCTTCAGAGTGGTCTCTGGATGTTTCTTGGGGAGACAGAGAAAAAGGGAAAGAATATTTATTGTCTGAGATTTGCAGAGTAGGGCAGTTCTGCTCATTTGCTTACATGTAACAGACTTGTTTTGAAGCAATTATCACTGGGAAAAAACTGTTGAACTTCTTTTTCCAGCAATATGATGGATATCTTGGAGGCTTTTACTCCTACCTAAAATTTCGACTAAAATATAATTAAAAATCTTTTTAAAAGCATGATCATGTCTTCCAATAAAATAAGGAACTCTCTGGAGGCTGAAAACAAAGAGGAAACTAAAAGTTGGAGCAGGGCATGAGGGGAATAAGCCACTCATTGTCTAGGCATGTAATAATGGTACCGTGGTCAGCAGGTGTCTCGTCTGGTTGTGTTTCAGCATCTAGGTAAGAAAATGAGGCCTTTGGGAAAAGGTGACCAACAGTGAAGACCCTGAGCCAGCGCTCTTGAAAATATATGTCTTTGAGAAATGATAATCCAGAAAAAAGGTGGATGGCCAGCACTGGAAGACTTGGAATGACATGGAAATTTATCTCGGCCTCTATTCTCTCATTAGAACTTGAAACCAAAGTCCCATACTACACTTGGGCTTGGTAGTTATTTTTATTCCAAAGGAGGTATTAATGGAATACTAGTCTGAGGATGATGCTACCTGGGATGGCTCATAAGACAATATGGCTTTAGAGTAGCATGCCCTGAAGACAGGCTATACCAAGGGGGTCTTCTGAAAAATGGCACTGCAGGTCAAAACGCACGAGAGCACAGCTTAGCCTGGGCAGCAAGATACTGGGATCTCCGAAAACTTTGTTTCACGTACACCAATTAGCAAAGCAAACAAAAGAAATGTAAAAATATGGGAGAATAGATAATATTTTAAAAATACAACATGTAAAGTGAAAAACTTTTAAGTGGAAAGTAGCAATGAAAGGACTTCTTTTATGACTGCATATTAGAGAAATGCTCTCTACTGAGGACAACAGGATGCTAAACAATATTACAGGTAATTTGTATGAAGGCTTTGAGGAACAAACAAGGCAGGAAAACGAATTAATATCTGGAGATTTGGCAACTCAGGCTGATGAACAAGGTCTTGAGGATAAAACTTGTAAATAAGAATTTGTTAAGAAGGGGCTGGAGGATTGGTTTAAGCCCTTGCCTTGCAAGTGCACGGCCCTGGGTTCGATTCCCCAGCACCACATAAAGCTGGGCGTGGTAGTGCACACCTGGAATCCCAGCACAACAGACTCTTCTAGTCTCTCACACACATCTTCCACTCAGGCACGGTGATCTTTTTAAAGATAATGCCTCATTTCCCCAATTTGAAATAATGATGTTAGTTATAAGAACAGTGTACCCTCACAGACTGCTTTAGGCACTACCCTTAAATCTTTACAGGTGCTATCTCACTGACGTTTGCTATTTTCTATTCAAATTCATATTCTCTCTCTCACTCCCTCCACATATACACAGATGGAAAGAGAGAGAGAGAGAGAGAGAGAGAGAGAAAATAAGTCTTGGAGAGCTTAAAGCTTGCCAGTTTACATAGCCAGTGAGGAGTAGAGTCTTAACTGTGGACCAAGGCTGTGTGATTCGAAAGCCTGTACATTGAGTTAATATGTTCACACACGTAATAAGCAGGAAGGAAGCACTAACTCGGAGAGAGAAAGAATCATTGCTGTGACCTTGGACATCACCCTTCTAGGGCCTCCGTTTCCTAGCTTACTTTGAGGAGGCTGTGCTAGCTCCTCTGAAAAGACTAGTTTACTAACTGTGTGTCTGAAATAGGATGAGGGAAGAAAAGGTGGTATCTCCGGGTCCTTGCTGGGATGCTCGCCCCCATCATACACTGCCTGAGCTCTGACCAGTTGAAGTAGCTGTGACTCTTAAACAGCCCAACACAGTGTGAGTTGTGTCCTTGGCCATAGAATGTTGGAGTTTCTTGAGACTGCCTTGCCAGAGAGGCTGCAGTAATGGTCAGGTTTGGTTCCTGGAAGTATTGCTAGTTTCCTTTGTAATGTGGCCCTTTGGGAGGATGAACAGGGTAGAGGCTACCTGTGAAGGTGAAGTTTCCTTTCCTTACATCTGAATCAATCTCACCAGCGTCTTGTCCTTCAGCTCCTGTCACCCTGATGGGCATTTCTGAGATCTTGCTTGCTAATTTGAATCTGGCTCTTTGCAAAAGTCCTAGTGAAGGGACACATCACACCTTCAAATGAATGAGAAGCCTTAGAGTTGTTCTAAACACCAACCTTCAAATATTTTTAGCAATGGTATATACCAAGAAATAAGCCTTACACTGTGGCCTAATGTATTCCTATGCATGCATATACAAACATACATACTCACATAATGCTTATGTGCAAAGATCTGGAAAAAATTAAGACCTTTAAAATGTGCATTGTACCTGGTATTTTCTATTGTAGTCCATGCCAGAAGAAACAGAAATACTGAAGTCTGGTCCAAACCATTGTATTCCTTTCATGAATCATCATCCATGGCTTCAAAATCACTGTAAAGCTATACCAAATCATCTTGAGAAAGCCTAACTAGTATCAGTATTTAATTAAAGAACTAAAAGAACTGGATATTAGAAACTGAAACAGCATGGATTTTTCAGGATGTGAGGCCACCACATCAGTAGATCTGATTGGACTTGCAGTATAACTTACTCAAGATGTTTTATAATTTGGCTAACATGTATCACTGTCAAATTGTGTAGTCTTTAAGAAGTCTGAAATTCCTGTGCTTCCCCTCTGTCTGCTCTGCAGGGCTCTGGACTAGGGAATTAACACTATCCATGTGAGTTACAAGGATTAAGCACGATTGTGGAAACAATCTGTGACCAACATTATGCCCACTATTGCAGGAAAGACATGATGGCAGCCAGTGTGATGTTGCGTGTGCCTGTAATGTCAGCCAGAGCAGGAGGATTGCAATTTTGAGCCTGGGCAAGTTACAACAACAAAAGTCACTATATGGTAGAACAGAATATATAGTTATATTTCAAAAATGTTAATTGTTATTTATGAGTACTTTTACACAGATGTCTTGGCTAAATCAGTAATATGGCTTAATAATAGTTACTGAAGACCCAGTACAGGTCATGAGCTGTACTCAGTACTCTACATTATTTTGTTTCCATCCCTGTCTTGCAGGTTAGAGAATATACTCCCACTTCACAGCTAAGGAAACTCACCTGCAGACACAGACTGTGAATTAAATAATCATGAGAGGCTCTTTATGAGGGTCTAATATGGCAAGTCTGGCACTCTTTGCCCTTTTCATTGTGTCAGCATCTGCACTTAAGAGTCTGAAGGCTCTCACCATTCCCAAACTTTTAAACCTGCCTCAGTGTACTTAAATTGCCTTATGCACACAATGTGGTTCAAGCTGAACACTTGCTTTCCTCCTGAGGGTCTGGAATGTCATCTGATCTCCAAACAGTAATATCTAAAAGTGGGGACTGGAAGCCTACTTACTAAGAGGAGGTGAGGTGTCCACATTTCACTCAGTAAAATGTTGGCATTTAGTGAACTACAGCAAATCGCGTGTGTATATTATAATATCCAGAGACACACTTCAAAAGCTATAGGAAGAGACACACTCAAAGACACAGTCAGTCAAGATGGAATAACCCAAAGGAAGAGGAGAAACATGCCTGAGAACCACGGGAAATAAAAAACAAGTCATAAAAGTCATAAAAAGGTAGGCTTAAGTACTAATAATGGCCTTAAATGTAAATGGCCTAGATACAGCAGTCAGAAGAGTCCATCGTCCACAAGCTGGCATCAGATGAGAAAATCCACACACCTACCGTGTGTCTTCCTGGAGTCTGCCACCTGTGGGTCTGAAGAGACACACTGCTCCTTCTGAGGGGCTCCGCCTAGAGACTTTCTTTCCTCCCGTGGCTCACTGTGGCCCACAGGAGGCAGCGTTCTGGGCGCCCCACTCTGCGGGCGGGGCCCATCCTGGGGCCTGGGTGGACAGGGAAGGCTCAGGTGTGCTTTCTGCTGCTCTGCCTCTTTCCGCTTATTTTCCTCTTCCCGCTTTCTGGAAGCCAAGCACAAGAGAAGAGGAAAAAGTTAAAAGCCCATCACACGCTCAAGGGCTTTTGAGGTAGGCTGAAATTCTAAAGGAGCTGCCATACCACAAGAGGGATTTGAACATTTTACATTTTCCGCAAGTGATCTTTTCTACAGATATAAAAGGATAGCATAAAAATTTTGTTCCACTTTATTGGTCAAAAGGTGATGG
Organism: Ctenodactylus gundi; assembly: GCA_004027205.1. Taxonomy (NCBI): domain Eukaryota; kingdom Metazoa; phylum Chordata; class Mammalia; order Rodentia; family Ctenodactylidae; genus Ctenodactylus; species Ctenodactylus gundi. Next base: position 179,545 of record PVKB01000207.1, read on the forward strand.
AGCTGAAAAGAAATTTTTGTACTGTCACAGAACACTTCACCGTGGGAGACAACAAAATGCCAAGGATGGGTGTGCTCCGTGATATGTGTGCACGATCCCTGGAACTATGTGAAACCCCACTCCTTTCTCTCTGTTTCAGAAAGCACAGCAGAATGCAAACAAGAACAAGTCACTGGGATAACTTCCAATCTGCTGCACTTATTGGAAAAAGACTGTCAATTAAACTCTAATGATTATATGAAAAAATTAGTTCCAAAGTATCTCACATCTACTGAAAACATACTTATGAATGTTGATACTGCCACTGAGAGCTGTAGCCAACTGGTCAGACCCTTTGCAGGTGAGGCAGAGTAGGTAAGTCATCAAATTAGCTTGTGGCTAAGCTTTGATACTTGAATAGCATCAGTGTAGAAGAGGGCTGGGCAGGCTTAGAAACGAGTAGCAGAGTAATACAGATAGGGACAAGGCAGCCCGGAAAGGTATCCAAGGGTAGCAAGCAGTGAGGAGCTGGAGAATGAAGGGGCTGAGTGAAGGGCAGGGCTTGCTGACTGATGTCACTAACTTGGAAAGACTGCCAAGGGAAAGACAGGAGGAAAATCCTACTCCCTTCTGAGTCTCTGCTGGGCACTGCTACGGACTGAGGACCCCAGCGTCCAGGCCCTCCTTCAATGAAACTTCCAGGAGTGATCTAGGGAAGCAGAGGCCTCATCTGTCATGGAAGAGATGTGAGTAGTGTGTTTGCACAAAAGAGGCAGGGATACATTTTGTCTGGAGAATCAAGGAAGTCCCTACTGTTGGTTCCCAAGATGTGTAAGAGTCTACGAGGAAGAGAGGTTGGTGGGAGGATTTCATATCAAAGAAGGAGTTCAAGCAAAAGGAGGCAGTATGGGAAATCGGTATGTTTTGCTACTTTTGATAATTTGATTAGTGCCTTTGACACCTGCTAGTATCTGATATATACCTGCTTCCCAGATGATCCACTTACAGCTCAGGGAGACAGTCGGGTCCTACACATAAAGGTTCTGCCAGAAGTTCTGATTAGGGGTGTGGTGGGGAGAACCCTGTGATGCAAAGTGTAAGAAGTGTTCTAGCAGTAGCACTTTGTACCAACAATGAATCCACTGAGAAAGACCTGAGGATAATAATACTGTTCTCATAGCTCCTCAATTAGGAGTAAACCTAACTAAGGAAGTGAAAAAAGAAATTGAAGAGGACATTAGAAAATGGAAAGACATCCTATGTTCCTGGATAAAAAGAATTAATATTGACAAAATGACTATTCAACCAAAACTAATGTATAGATTCAGTACATCCTATAAAAATACCAACAACTTTTTTTTCACAGAACTTGAAAAGTCAGTCCTAAAATTCATATGAAACAAGAGAGACCCAGAGTAGCCAAAGCAATCCTGAATAACAAGAGAAAAGCAGGTGGCATTATGTTACCAGACATCAAGTTATATTACAAAGCAACAGTGCTAAGAACCATATGGTACTGACACCAAGACAGGTTGATCAGTGGAAAAGAACTGAGGATGCAGGAACAATTTCATGTGCCCTCAGCTACCTGGTCTTTGACAAAGGAGCTAAAAACATATACTGGAAAAAGAAAAGCCTCTTCAATAAATGGTCCTGGGAGAATTGTTTATCCACATGCAGAAAAATGAATCTGGACACACACCTACTGCCATGTACAAAAATCAAATCAAGGTGGATCAAAGAGGTAGGTATTAAAACTGAAACACTGAACCTTCTGGAGGACAAAATAGGCAGAAATATAAAAGATGTAGGCTTGGGCAAGGACTTTCCTAAAAGGACACCTAGTTCAAAAGAAATAGCCCCAGAATCAACAAATGGAATTATAGCAAATTAAAATGTCTCTGCATGGCAAAGGGAACAGCAGAGTGAAGAAAGAACCAACAGAATGGGAAAAAAATTTTACAAACAAGAAGCTAGTAAGTAGAATGTGTAAGGAACTGAAGAAAAACCCCTCAAAATTAAAGACCCAATTAAAAATGGGCAACTGATAACATTCAGCTGATAATGTTCAAATGGCCAGCAAATACACCACAAATGTTCAACATCCTTACCCATTAGGGAAATGCAAACCAAAATATCAGTAAGATGCCATCTTACCCGGTGAAAAAGGTAACAGCAATGGATGCTGACAAGGTTGCCAGACAAAGGAATCCTTTTGCATTGCTAGTGGGACGGTAAACTAGTACAACCATTATGGCTATTGAACGGGAGCAAATGCTGCGTAGACTTGTCTAGGGAAGATGCAGATGGCCCGGAGAAGCCCCTGACCTGAGTCCAAACTTGCTTATCTCATAATTTTCCACCGAGCTTCATACAGGGAACATGGCCACGTGGTTTGTCCTCTGTCTTGTACAGCATTCAGGTTGTGCTAACGTCTGTACAGAATTTTTATTTGACTCTGGTTTTGTTACATCTCTGCCACATGCTGACAGAGCTGCAGTGCTTATTAATAAAATGGACAGAACGAGACCCTTTCTCAAAAAAAAAGTATATAAATGGACCCTTGGATTCAGAAAAATAATTCTTTTAAATTGGTACACTTTGTATGAAAGCATCTTCCCACGTGGCACAAATAACAAAGTCTCCATTGTCAGCACTGAATCTTTGCTCTTCCCAATAGTCTCTGAATCTGGCAGGATTCAGATTTGAAAGCAGCTTGGGTCTGAGAAGTTAAGAGAATCACAGTTTCATGTTCAAGTGTATTGCAGGGGTGAGCCCTTTTGCTCTTGTATTCATGACAGGAGCTGTCATCCTGCGAAATGATAATTTGCTCATGATCAATATGCAGGGATTTGGAAGAGCAAATGCACAAATACATGTAAGTGTCCAAGTGCGTGTGAAGATGAGTGGTGCCTAGATGCGTCTGCTGTCTTGACTCAGGCAAGCAAGCCAAAGTGGTACACTTGCGGAGGCCCATTCAAATGACAGACATCTAAGAATAACTGCCGCCACCCTTCTAGGTGAACGATGGTGGAACGAAGGCTACAGTGACGAGTGACTTACCTAAGGTTTTGGACCCATTTTAGAGGCAGTTATGGAACATTTATTTATTAATTTCCTACTATATACCAAGTTTTCTTAAGGCACTAGAAATATAGACATGTAACACACATCCCTGCTCTTAAGGAACAGACAATCCAGTGGTGGAACTGGACCTGTCCAGTTCTGCAGATGGAGTTCTAGATATGATTAGCACTAGAACACAGGTATCTACACAGAGCTATGGAAGCATGTGGGAGAGAGCGAAAAGGTCTCCACATGAAGAATGAAAAAGTAAGAGGGAAAGCAGTAAAGTGAGGAAAGGCTATTTCAGGCGGTGGGAGAGCATGAACAACTGTAACCTGGCTCTCACTGTATCTTGGCTCAGAAGGAATCTCAGAGGCCAGTTCTTCATGTAACTTTTTAAAAATTCCTTATATAATATCCTATAAAGATGACAATTACCTTCTGCTGGAACATTTCCAATGAGAGAGGCTGGTTACTTCACGAGACAGAAAAGGTTTAGCTATAACCTTTTCAGCTACTGTTGCACATTATCTAGGGCTCTGTTGAACTCTCTCTTCACTGTCACTGAGTAACAGGCATAGTAATATTTGATCCTTAACTTCCTCTCAAGGGAATAAGAAACTTCTGTGTATCTTAGGACTTTTTACTTATACAGTGTAGAGCTGGAAGGGATCATTTTAGTCCAGTGGCTTTTATCTTTTTGTGACTCAGACTCCTTTTGAAAATGAGATTTGAATGAATCTGTATATCCTTTCCCCCCAAATGCACATCTGCATAAATGGATATCCTGTCATGTAAAATATAGCACACAATCTCGGGATATTCATGGAACCCTGAAGCCCAACCCAGATTATGGTGCCTTCATTTCACTGCTCTGATGGGAACTTATGCTGTGATTAATGAGAGGGCACAAAGTCGAACCATGAAAGAATCAGACCCATGGGTCAACCGTAAAGAGAGGCATGGGCAAGCTGGCTGTGTGCCGGGGAGTGAGCCCACAACAGGGTCAGTTACAGACAGCAAATGGAGTCTATGGTAGGAGAAGGGAGTGATATGGATCCTCCTTTCTTTAAATATCTGAAAGTTCATTTATGGAAAATTATTTAGACTTTTCTCTTTAGCTTCAGCAAATACCTGCAGGACAGGGTTGAAAAGAACTTCTGTCAAACAGAACCCTCCAGTAAGGAAATGGGCTGTCTCGAGAGGTGCGGAATTCTGGTCATGTGACTTGAAAACATGGAACAACTTCTCGTAGAGGGGATTTAAGTGTCCCAAGAATACAAAGCAGGTGACCCAAACAGAACGTGAGAACGTGACTATGTAATGCTAAGAGTTACATTCAGTCTCACACAAGCCAGGAAGAAGCCCAGGCCTCCTAGAGGGAGGTAAACATAGCAGTGAGGAACATTCAGGATGGCTAAGACACCAAGGGTGTTGTGTGAAGCAGTGCAGAAAAGTGAGACTTGAAGAAAATGAAAGTAAAATGCTGAAACAAAGCATCATGGCTCCTCTTTAGGAAGGATGGCTTGTGTAGAGCTGGTGTTGGAGGAATGAAAGCAGAAGAATCAATGGTGGCTGCACTAGCAAGGCAACAAGGAGGGTAGAAGAGAGGCAGACTGCTGTAGGTTTCACAGGATGAGTCTGAAGCGCTAGCACAGGATGTGCAAATGGGAACGCCTGTGATACGGAATATGGGCAAGTGATGGAAGAGTGGCAAGGTGGAGATGCCCAGAAGGCAGCTGAAGGTGCAGGACCAGAGTTCCAGGAGGTCAGCATGGGAGACAGTAAGGGGGTTATCTACATAGATGAGCTAATTAAAGCTTTTTTTTTTTTTTGAGACAGGGTCTCATTTTGTTGTTTGGGCTGGTATTAAATCCCAGGGTTTCAGTGATCTGCCGACCTCAGGCTCATGAGTAGTGGGGCCTATGATGTACACCACTACACCCAGCTCTAATTTAAATCTGAAGTGGACACATGTCAGTGGAAACAGTGCAACATAAATACAAATAGGGAGTAACCAGCAGGGCGACCTTGCTGTGCAGATGGGATGATTAAAAAGATGTGTGAAGAGACAGTAGCTGGAGATCTGATAGGAGAGAGTGAAATAAGAACCTGGCAAAAGGAGGCTTCAAGGAAGAGGGCGATCAACACAAACGTGGCCTTCATTAAGAGCGCAGTCCACTCTGAGCCTTGGCAGGTAAATTACAGTAATGTTCATTCTGGCAACAACACAGGTAGTGCAATGTGAGCTATAAAGTGCTTTTAAATAGATTATAGGTACTTCTTAAATAGGAGTTTCTGAAATACCTGCCTTAAAATATATGATGACAACTTTTCTTTCTCCCAGCTTCTCCATCATAAATTAGAGCTCACTTTACTTCAAGCTTAATAAGTTGCTTTCACATCCTCACGGTAAGGAAGGTAATTTTTGCCTTCCTAAAATGCCAAGTGGGAAGGATTACATGGAGGTCACCAGGCTGTGCCTGGGCTACGCTACTCCGTGGTGCAGCAGCAGCATTTTGATTTCTGTTTCCTGAAAGCTAAATATGAAAGCAAAGTTTTACTCTGACTCAGGTTTCAAGAAATATTTTTTGAGAAATAAAATTAAAACAAATCAGCTTCTCCTGTACTTAAATATTTCCCTTGAGGGCTATACTCGAATCACTATAGGAGACAATGGTTGAACTGTTAAGAAACTTGTTTTCTTCTAATAATGAATTGGAGGGTAACTCTTTCCTTCCCAGCTCCAAGCTGACCAACAGGTATGCCTACCCCAATGTCCCCCAGGCATATGCCCTCTGGGCAGTGCAGCAGGCAAGGCAGAGGAAAGAGATGTTGCCGAACAACTATGATGCTGACCTGGGAGGTTCCATAGGAGTGGGTGGGCCAGATGAAGAAACCGAGGCTCAGTCATCCTAAAGGAACATCGCAGGCTGAGTTAGCATCCAAGTCTTTATCACACCCTTTTCTCTTGTAGGAAAGAGAGGATGGGGGAAAGGAGGATTCCAGGGCCGCCTTTCTCCAACAGTGAAGTAGAATGCATATGCATTATACTCATTTTTGAGGACATAAAAAGTTAGCTGTGCTGCTTTTGTAGAGTCCCACTTCACAGTCAGGTAGCTATTACTTTGAATTTTGTAAGCAGATTCTCACATATTAAACTGAAGTCTGTGGAAATCAGCAGGAGGAAATACAGCTTATAAGTTTTTATTTTCCAGAGCTTCAGTTGCCCACCATGAACTCTCATCCAGCATGTTTATGTGGAAAATTCCAGCTATAAACGTGTGCCATTCTGAGTATCATGACGAAATCTTTTGCTGTCTCCTTCTGTCCTCACAGGGTCATGCATCATCCCTGTGTGCAGCCTACCCATGCTGCCTGATGTTAGTAACCCCGTGGACATTTGGTTGTGTGCAAGTTACCCTTATTTTATGTAACAGTGGCCCCAGAGCCCATGGCTAGTGTTGCTGTCACTTCAGACATGTTCAAGGGATGCTGTAAATTGCTTCCTTAAGTGAAAAGGTGAAATGAGACATTCTGAGACAGAACGAGATTACACTGACATCCTTTTTATATGGCATATTATTATGATTGTTCTATTTTATTATTGTTTTTTAATCTCTTACTGTGCCTAATTTATAAATTAAACTTTATTATGTGTATGTGTGTAGTGAGGAAACATAATATGCACAGAGCTCCTCAGCTCACAACAGAGTCACATCCTGGAAAGGCCTGGGTAAATTCAAATCCTGCAGTCTGCAGATTCACTGAGTAGACTCGGCCATGGTTGTCTGTCCTCATGATCACACAGCTGACAGCGAGACATGCTCGCTCTGCTCAGTGTTAGGACAGAAGATCATACCGCATATTGCTGGCACAGAAAACAGCCAGAATTCAAACTCTATGCTACCATATCATCTTTAAGGCCCCAAAATTGTAAGACAAACTGTTAAAATTTGGGGGCCATCTGCACAGAGGTCAGTGCTATCCAAGGTCTCAAGCATTTACTGGAACCTTGGAACTATCTCTTCAAGAGTAAGGGTGACTACTGAACACTCTTATACCCCCTTCACTTTCAACTTCAGGATAACTAGGCCTGTATATTACTTATTTTGTATTATAGTTGTTAGTTACATACAGAAAACTTTCATAAGAAAACTAAAATAAAAAGGACTATAGAGATTTTTAGGTTAGTATTGGATTCTTTGGCAAAAGTAAGTGGAAGACAGCTTCATCAAGAAGCGGGTGCCAGATGCTCTTTCCTGGGATGTGATCTAACTTCAGTAGCTTCAGAGCTAAAGAAGAGGCTGTTTTCATTGTCTTGAAGTCTGAAATTATGGTTCGCATTCCAGAACATAGTGGTATTTAAACTTCTCAACAAAATGATTTATCTTTCCTTATTATTACTCTAGTGGGTATTTAAGTATTGTTATTTTTAATGGTTATCTTTTACGCTTATGGCTCTCCATTGTGAGAAAGATGAGGAACTGAAGTGCTGAAGGACTCAAGATAAGGAAGCATTTAAGGTACATGTGGCTCAGAAGTTGGCCTTCCGGAATCCCCCTGTCATCTCCACCTTCATCATTAGAGCTGGATATTTAAAGAACTTCTATTTAACAAGAATCAAAGAAAAGGCAAGCTGAATCAGAATCCACAATCAGTCATTTAGTTTGGGGAGCCACAACGCTTGGGCCCAGCACTGGTGCCAGTCTGTGGCTTGTTAGGAACCAGGCTGAATAGCTGAGGTGAGCAGCCGGCTGGTGCGTGAAGCTTTATCTGTATTTACAGCCAATCCTCATTACTTGCATGACTGCCTTAGCTTCCCTCTTGTCTGATCTGCAGTGCATTTTAGAGTCTCCTAGAAATGTGATGGGACCCCTGCCGTGAGCTGGGCATGGGAGGGATCTTCACTGTGTGCGACTTATGAGAACCGGATGCCTGATGATCTGAGGTGGAGCTGAGGCATTGGTCCTAGCACCATTCCTCCATATCTGTGACAGCCACTGGGAAAATATAGTCTTCCACTAAACTGATCCCTGGTGCCAAAAAGTTGGGTACCAGATAGACTCACAGTGTGTCAGGCACAAAGTGCTACTTTGCATTCTCTGTATCACTATCCAAAAAACGTGAAATCCATAATGAAAGTGGGTCTTTGCTTTCAATCAGTATTTCTTGAATTAAGCTGGCTCTCTACATCCATAGGTTCTGCGTCTTCATGCTTAACAGCAATGAATTTAAAATATTCTGAAAAAACTGCACCTTTACTGAACATGTAGAAATATTTTTCTTGTATTTATTCCTTAAACAATACAGTATAACTATTTACATGCACATTGTGTTATTTTAAGGAATATAGACATGATTTAAAGTATACAGCAGGATATATGTAAGTTACTTGCAAATACTATATACTCCTTTATATAAGAGTATTGATCAATCATCCATGGATTTTGGTATTATCAGAAGTCCCGGAACCAATCTCCTATAGGTACAGAGGGACAACTGTATTTAGTATAGATGTGTTAAGAAATGGGTGGATGAGATACAGTTATTTGTATACATTGGTTGCTTTAATCAAATCAAAACTAGACTTAGTTTAATAAAAAGAAGGCTAGATATTAGTGTAAGTTTCTTTTGAAAAGACAGGAAGGACAAGAAAACCAGTTATTTCTTTGTAGTTTCCTCTAGGTGGCAAAGTCACCCCTAACTCTCTGCTGTGGGTGGAGGCAACACTGGCTTATGTCTGGGCTAGAGTATCAGGGACTAATCTATAGTGAACAGCCACCAGGTAGGGGTTACGCCTTTATACTGTCTTAGAGAGTGGGCCACACTCCTCTAAAGACAGAGTGGCAAGTAGAAGAAGGTGACCGAGTACAGGGACCAAAAGGAAATCAGCCTCTCTCCTGATTCCCTCCTGTGCCACCCACCGCTCTCCCACCCTCATTCTGAGTTAGGAGAACTCAGTCCCGCAGCTCCCACTCACTTGGCAGCAGCATCCTTTCTCAGTTGTTCATGCTTCATGAGGAGGTTCTTCCGGTCTCGGAAAGCCTTTCTGACTTTGTACCCTTTGTAGACTGCCTGGATTTTGAAGGCAGCGATGTCTTGTATGGCCGCGATGGACAGGGCGCCATGCTCCAGCATGAACTGGATCACCTCGTGGCGCTCCCCCAGCAGAGCGTAATCGAGGGGTGTATACCTGAAGCAGGAGGAAGGGTGGAAACAAAAAGGGATGTAATCCTTCCATGCCACAAGTAAACCAGAAATGTTATTACACAACAGAAGTTTCCTAGGCAGAAGCCACACTCGTTAGTCCAGGGCTATTCCTGTTTCCTTTGAGGGGTAAAAATAAGGCTGACTGGCCGGGGGTCTGGTAATTCCTGAGTTCTACCTGGGGGCTTACGAACTGGTGGCTTACCAACTGGGGGCTACTGAGAACATGAGATCACCTTCATTCGTTCCCCTGTGCCAAGTAATTCCCATTCCTATTGAAAAAGTTACTGCAAATTACACCCTAGGAGATTCTTAAATTTCAGCCCATGGTTATTGGTAGTTAATGCTTCTGAAGTGAACAATATATTTCCAAAGTGGACATATTTAGTGTAAGACAGGGATGACCTTTCAGATCACTGCAGAAAAGATGAATTATTAATAAACAGTATCGGTATAACCTGATAGCCATCTGGGGGGGAAAAGAGATTCTTATATCACAATCTTACATGAAAAAAAATTCTGGATAGAGCAATGATCTAAATATAAAAAAGACATAGAGATTCTAGAAAATACCATGGAAGATTAAAAAATATTTAAGTGAGAAGTTCTTTCTATAAAAAGGCACAAAATCCAGAAACCATAAAAGAGAGAAATAAATCTGAGTACAAAACAAAATTTTGCAGGTTAAAAATAACCAAGTTTTTCTTTTTCTAAAAAATAATAATTACTTTATGAAAATGAATATAAATTTAAAGTAGAAAATTACCCAGTAATGGTAGTGATGAATCTCACTAACCATTTACTTGATGTTTCTAAGCCCCAGCTAACCTTATCTTTTTTTCTTCTCGTTTCTTTCTTCAGGACTGGGATTGAATACAGGGCCTTTCTGCTGAGCTCCATCCCTGGCCCCTTTTTATATTTAAGATAGGGTCTTGTTAAGTCTCTAGGGTCAGACATGAAGTTCTCTTGCCTCAGCCTCCCAAAGTGCTGAAATCACAGGCCTGCATCACTGGGCCTGGCTCCTTTGTCTATTAAAACAAGTTAGTACAGAGAAGAATGAAATAGTGAATATAAAGATGTCTGTACTGGCCCTGACACAAAAGAAGCAATTAACAAATGTCAGCCCTTCCTGACATCTGCTACTAGTGCTATCAGCACAGCACCTACTTGTGGCGCCACAGCTGCTGATCATAAATTCTGTCACCAAAGGACCCAGACTCTATCGTGGGGTGAATGCAGGATGAAGGAGACCCTAGTGTCACCCTGGAGCACCCAACCTAGTGGAGGAAGCTGGGGTTCCTCTTTGATGCACGCTGCCCTTTAAGAGAGTGAAGAACCAGTATTTATGACTGCCTAGTGACGGCCTCTGATGCCACGTCTTCTCTGTGAAACTGTGACTACTCAGCGCAGTCACAGTGGTAGGAGGAAATCATCGGCTGGTTTGTGAGGTGGAAAAAATGATGATTATAGGGATGCATGATTAGACTTACAAAATCATACAATGATTACAGAAGAAAGCATTAAGACAAAAGGAATAGATTTTCAGACTAAGAATGGTTTAGTCACTGTAGTAAGGAAACTGAGCTCTGAGTTCCAAATGCTGAAATTAAAGAAGCCTCTTTTCAGGACAACTGGGCTTGCCACGACTGTCAGGGACCAGAAACACTGAAGTGAAGGAGCCTGTATAAACTTTCTAATGTTATTTATAACTGGATGGCAATTTGAACATTTAGAAGAATTTTGAAACATTTACTTTGTATTATCAATATAAATATAACACCTTTCATGATGGTACCATCACTAAAGGAAAGTATTGTCACAGAGCCACAGAACCACACCATAGTAAAGTCAAGCTACTTTTAGGGATCATTAAGTTCAAAACTTTCATTTTATAAATAATATAAACAGATCCAATACTTTTGAGCACCTTGTTGAAGAGTGTGTAACTAGTTTTTACAAAATGTAGACTGAAAACCAGCATCACACAACTCCCAGATTAGCAAGCCATCCATGATCCTCTATCAATTATTAGATGTTCCCCACAGTGAATGAAACTTCTAAAATTAATGTACAGATAGCCAGTGCATGCTGTAGGCCTGGCAAGTTTTCATCATTATTAATAGTGTTCTTCATGTAGTATATAGCCAGGGTTATCATAAGTTGGTTTTAGAAACACATCCCAAACTATGCCTTTCTTTCCAGATATGACACAAAGAAAGGGGGCATAATATGTCCCACAGGACGCTGGCCTGACAGTCAGGGGACCTGTTCGACCCTGGGCATTCTTTAACTTTTCTGAGCCTCTGTTTCCACTTCTGTAAAAGTAGGAAAGAAGAAGGGGGGGAAAGAACTAGATTTCTCAGGCTGCTTCTAGATTAAGAATTGCATCTTGACATTTTTATTATAATTTTTTTATTATGAGAATTTTCTAGCATGAAAAAGAGAAGATAGTAATCCTCTAAACACTTAATGTCCACATTTATAATCAGACAGGTTTCTTTTGCTATATTTGCTTTTTCCAATTTCTTTCTAATTTGTACTGAAGTATTTCAGAGCAAATCTTGGAATACCTGTCATTTCATTTCTTTTAGAGCTCATCTATAAATAATAGAAATCCATAAGAAGATTTAATGCCACTCTTTAATAAATCTTCCCAATTTTCTAAAAAAATTTAACAATTGGTTTATTCAAAGTAGGTATCTCAGTCAGTTGTGATCAAAGACAACAGAATCCAAATACATAGCAAGTTTTGAGGCTAAAGTCTACACTTCGTATTTAGCAACCCACCATGTTTTTATTACTACTCAATCTTTCTTTATCCCAAATTCAATTTAGAAACATTCGAGTACTGTGAATATTCTCATCAACGCTGAAGGTGGCTGTCAGATAAGTATTGACTGAAAGTCAGCAGGAGCTGGCAAAAATTACGTCTATGTAGTGTACATCAATTGGTTAGTGTCAATGCATTAGAAGTAAAAATTAGCACTACAGTGATGGTAACCAGCCAAGAAACAATGTAGATAAAAGACAAGCTGTAAGACACAATTGGATTTGCCACGTGGGAATGGTCTGAAGTGATCAGTAGAATGCCTAAACCAAAATGTCAATAAACATAAAAGGCAGTGCCACTTCTGACATTTATGCATCAAGGTGCACTGCAATGAAACATTAAAAGAGACCGGGATAAGGCCACTGTCTTTTTAATCTACATATTGGCAAGGATAGTTAGGAGGATTTTTCCTGTGGTCTTTTGGCCAGAAATTAACATATATTTATTCCAAGAGGCAGAGGAGCACTTTCATTCATGCAGTTACTCACACCTGAAATTCAAGGCTTAGACTATAAGTGGGAAACACATTATAAAAATGTTTTTCTAATTTTTAAAAAAACAATGTAGCATACAGGCAGCAAACAGAATACCATGATGCAATAAATTCTTTAAGACAGAAACATCACTAATTGTTAGGAGTCTTAATCTTTCCCTTTTTTCTTTTTAGAGCTTCAAAGGGAGGAGACATCTTTAGTTCTGTCACTAATGAGGACAGGGTCTAAAAGAAGTAGGAGGGTTTGTTCTAGGAAGGGTGGAAGTGTTCCCTCTGAGACAGCTATCCTAGAGAAGAAGCCCCTTCTCCATTATATTTCCAACTTGGTGGCTAAGAGGATGGGAATGGTTTCATGGCATGGGCCATTTTAATTAAAGCATCCACAGTGAAAACTGGCACACAGACTTGAGCGATTGAAGGACCTCAGGGATGGAGGTTAGATCCCAAACTTAGCTGTTACCTTCAAATTACAAGAATCTTCCTAGATCCAAGACCATTAAGAATCTCTCCAGCTTCGAATTCACACTGTATCTGGTTCTGTTCATTAAGCTTGGGTCAATGAGTAAGACGACAGCCTAACTCTATGAATCTTATTCAAGACAGCTAAATTTACAGATTAGGTGTGGAACTTTCATCTTAGTCCCTCCATATGTTTTCATGCTATATCGTGACAGCATTTTGTCCATTAGCTGATAATATCCTCTCCATAAAGAGAAATCTTTTGAATACATAACACACTGTTCACTTAACTGAGTTCTTGGTCCTGGTCAATCAGTGCTTTACTGACCTCCATTAGTCACAAGTCAGAAGGAATGTTACATTTCTTTATTTCCAAAAACATGAACTTGGCTTAGGTAATATGTAAAGTTCTAAATACCTGTATAAATCTGTAATTCTAAATCAGCATTGCATGGAAATTTTACTTTTCCTCTGCTTCAAGACTTTTTTTTTTTTTTTTGGTTGTGGTGGTACTGGAGATCAAGCCCAGGGTCTTCACAGTGAGCTACATCCCCAGCTGATTTTTATTTTTGAATTTGAGACAAGTTCTTACTATGTTGCTAAACTGCCCAGGCTGGGCTTGAACTTACGATCCTTCTGCTTACTCCTCCCAGAACGCTGGTATTGCAGGCCTGAGTCACCAAGCCCAGTTTCAAGACCTGAGTATAGGGGTTCCTTATGAATATACTTGTTTCTGACCACTACCTAAACTTAAGATCACTTTACTCTGACAGAAAGAATGTGTTATGAAAAAGAGTATACTCTTTAAATAATCTTTTTTTTTAATCTACAGCTTACCTCTCTTCATTGTTTTCCATCTGATTGGGGAAAGCAGCATAGTCTAGCAATAGTTTAATGGCGTCAAGGTACCCATTGTTGCAGGACCAGTGCAAAGCTGTTCTTCCCTACAAACATGAACCAAAAAATCAGATGTACCTGGTTTGTAAAATCATAACATTTATTATTAGTGTATATATACATATATATGACATATGTTTCTTTTACAAAAGTCATAAAATTATTGTCAGTCTATATTTGACCTATGTTGAGTCATACATGGAGACTGATGAGGACTAAGGAAAACATGAAGAAATAAAAATCATAATTAAAAGATTTGTAAGTGATCTATCCATTTGGTAAACTGTTGTTTTTTTCCTCATATTACTGATATGTACAGATGTGATACATAATGTTTACACTAATCTTGAGTACTTTTGTGCATATCCATATCATGGAAAAATTACAAATCCTTTCCCTCCCCCATTTTTAGCCCTTCCACTCGTTCCCCCGCCCCCCTAATTCCTATTATTTCCCTCAATTAGTTATATGAGATCATTGTGATTTTGGTTTCTCATATTAGAGAAACCATTCAATATTTAAACTTCTTCTGACCCATTTCACTGAGCATGATGGTCTCAAGTTGCATCCATTTACCTACAAAAGCCTCCAACCTATCTATAACTATATTAATTCTGCCTATCTAAGAACAGGGGATGTCTTTCCATTTTCTGATGTCTTTTACAACTTCTTTCTTCAGTGTAATATAATTTTCTTTATATAAGTCCTTTACTTCCTTGGTTAGGTTTATATCTAGATATTTATAATTTTTTGCTGGACTACTGAGAACAGAATTGTTCTTCTGAGCTCTTTTTCAATAAGTTCATTGTTGGTGTAGAGGAAACTATTAATTTTTTAGTATTGATTTTATAGCCTGTACTTTGGCTAAATTTGTTTGTTATTTCCAAGAGTTCCAAAGTGGAATTTTGGGGGTCTTCTATGTAGATAGTCATATGATCTGCAAGTAAGGATGTTTGACTTCCTCCTTTCCTATACATATTCCCTTGATTTCACTTTCTTGCCTGATTGCTATGGAAGTGTTTCAAGGACTATGTTGAATAACAATGGTGAGAGTGGACAGCCTTGTTGCATTCCTGATTTCAATTTCTCTCCATTTACTATATTTGCAGTAGGTTTGGCATATATGGCTTTTATCAGTTTGAGGTAAAACCCTTCTATGCCTATTTTTCTCAAGAGTTTTTATCATGAAAGGGTATTGGATTTTATCAAACGCATTTTTTGCATCAATTGAGATGATCATGTGGTTTTTGTTTTTGTTGATGTGATGTATTACATTGATTGATTTATGTATGTTGAACCAGCCTTGCATCCCAGGAATGAAACCCACTTGATCATGGTGTATGATCTTTCTAGTTGCTGGATTCTATTTGCCAGAATCTTATTGAGAATTTTCATTAATATTCATTAAGGAGACTGGCCTATAATTTTCCTTCCTGGTTAAGACTTTGTCTAGTTTTGGGACTAGGGTGATGCTAGGCTCCAGAAATGAGTTTGGTAGTGTTCCATCCCTTTCAACTTCATAGAACAGTTTGTGAGGCACTGGAGTTAGCTCTTCCCTGAAGTACTGAAAAAATTCTGCTGTGAATCCATCGGTTTCTGGCCTTTTCCTTGTAGGTAGAAACTTTATTATTACTGCTCCAATTTCTGTGTGTGAAAGGAGTCTATTCAGGTTTTTATGTCTTAGTTCAATTTCAGTATTTTGTATGTGTCTAGGAAGTCATCTATTTCTTCCTGATTTTCTAACTTGTTGGAATATAGGTGTTGGAAATAATTTCGTAAAATGTTTTGAATTTCTGCAGTCTGTAGTAATTTCACGCTTTTCATTTCTAATTGCATTAATGTGTGTTTTTTCTTTTCTTCTTTTGATGAGTTTATCTAGAAGTTCGTCAATCTTGTTTATTCTTTCAAAGCTCTTTGATTCATTAATCTTTTTTATTTTTAATTTCAATTTCATTAATTTCAGATCTGATCTTTCTAATTTCTTTTCTTCTACTACTTTTTGGCTTAGATTGTTCTTGTTTCTCTAGGACTGTGAGGTGTATCATTAATATGCTTATTTGTGATTGCTCTGTTCTTTTGATGTGTGCATTTATGGCTATCAATTTCCCTCTAAGTATTGCTTTCATTGTGTCCCATAGATTCTGATAGATTAACTTCCTTCATCATTTAACTATGAAGTTTTTGATTTCTTCTCTGATTTCTTTTGCAGTCCATTGTTTTGTTAGTAGTAAGTTCTTTAGTCTCCACGTATTTGGGTATTTTCTGCTGTTTCTTTTGCTGTTAATTTCTAGTTTTATTCCACTGTGATCTGAAAGTATACAAGGAATTATTTCAATTCCTTTGTACTTATTTAAGCATGACTGACTTATGGCTTGTAATATGGTCTATTTTAGAAAATGTTCCATGTGCTGCTGAGCAGAAGGTGTATTCTGTTGATGTTTGGTGGAATACTCTGTGGACATATGTTCAGTCCATGTTATCTATAGTGTCATTTAACTGTTTTATTTCTTTGTGAATTTTCTGTCTAGTTCATCTGCCTATCTGTGACAGTGTAGTATTCAAGTCCAAAACTGTAATTGTATTGGGGCCTATGTATCCTTTCAGACCTAATAATTTTTGGTTTACATAATTGGGTGCTCCAGAGTTGAGAGCATATATATTGATGATTGTGAATTCTTCTTGTTCTATTGTTCCCTTAACCAGTATATAGTGACCATCTTTTATCTCTCCCAATGTGTTTTGTTTTGAAATCTGGTGAGTCTGACACTCATATAGCTACCCCTGCTTGTTCCCTAGGTCCTGTTGTATGAAATACTGAATTCCATCCTTTTATTTTCAGTCTATGGGATTCTTTATGGGTAAGGTGTATCTCTTGTAAGCCGCAATTTGGTAAACTGTTATTTTGCTTAAGTTTACAACAAAGAAAAAGTACTGTGAATACTCTGTAGCAAACAATCTAGGCAAGACCCCAGGTTTCTACCTCCTTGTCCTGGATGTTGGGATCTGCATTGTTCTCCATGAGCACGGCCATGCAGTTGATATAGCCTCCGTAGGCGGCGCACTGCAGGGGGGTTCTTCCTGCGTAGTCCTGCACATTTGGGTTGATCTTGTTTTCAATCAGTATCTGGCAAACATCGGCATTTCCTCCCAGCGCTGCCCAGTGCAGAAGTGAGTGTCCATCCTGGTCAACTAGATCTACCCTTGCACCACCTGGAACACAAATAATTAAAATGCCCAAAAGAGACAGATCACATTTACTGAAAAGAGTGGGTGCAAAGTACTTCTTAAACTTATGTAAGGCTCTGGGTTTGATGCCCAGCACCATGGAAAAAAGTTAAACAGGGCTGGAGAAATGGCACAGTGATTAAAGCACTTGCCTCTCAAGTGCAAGGCCCTGAGTTCAATTCCCCAGCACCACATAAACTAGGTGTGGTGGTGCACGCCTGTCATCCCAGCACTTGGGAGGCTGAGGCAGAAGGATGAGTTCAAGGCTAGCCTGAGCCACATAGTTCATGACCAGCCTGGGCTATAGAGTGAGACCCTGTCTCAAAACCAAACCAAACTAAACCAGAGCAAAACAATAAAAGAAAAAAGTTAAACATAACAACAGTTCTTTAAATGATTTGCTGTCATTAAAATATTTCCTCATACATTATTTTCTTCAGATGTATACAATAAGCCTATATGTTGATCAGAGTAGGAACCATTCCCCCTTTACAGCAAGTATCACTGAGGACTTGGAGGTGAAATGACTTCTCAAAGATCAAACAACTCCCCCAGGGGCCACTCTAAGCAGACTGGAGTTTCCTGGAGCCAGGTAGGGCCCTTTACTCTTTTCCCTGTGTATCTCTGCTATATAAAGCTGTATTTTGAACTGAGTGTGCAAGAACCCCTCTTTTGTGGGCGACTTGCAGACTGTGCGTATTAACTAACCTTTGATAAGTGTCTGAATCACATCTTTGTGTCCCATCTCACAGGCTCGAAAAAGTGGAGTATGCTTCATGACATCAGTAGCGTCTACTTGAGCGTCATTTTCCAGTAACAGCTTCACTGTGCTGACGTGGCCGGAAAGGGCAGCAGCATGCAAAGCTGATGGGGAAGCAAGGGACACACTCTTCAACTACTTTACCCTTTCCTTAGTCCAATTCGTATTACTGTATCTTTTCCTCTTCTGGTTTCCCCATCATTTTGTTGAAATGAAATTCAAGCCTTAAGGAGTCTCTAGTTTGTTTTTCACTTTCACGTGTAACTTCCTTCTTGTTCATATATATGATTCATACTTTTCTCCCTCTTCTTCTAGCTTTCTCTTCTCATTATTTTCTTTCCATCCTGTTGGTCTGAAATGGTATGTTCTTTCATACTAGCTTATTAAATCTTTCCTCTTTTAAGAGAGTAAGAGAACACAAAATGACAAAGAGAAATGACTTAAATAATAATGGCAATTCGGCTCAGTCAATAAGCACATGTTCCTAGGGGCCATGTGACGGGAGGCACCAGGCCACCGTGCTTTGGCAGGCTACACGTGCTCTTCCCTTGGTCTGTGCACCTGTCGGTACTGAAAGCATTTGTATCTTGCTGCACTGAGTACATTCTACACATAACATGGCTGCAGATGCAAGCCAGTTTCTCAGGGTTCAAATTGGAGAAAAAAATTGAGAGGTGAAATGTCTTCTCTAAGGTGCTAAGAGGTTTTAAGGACTAATTTTAGCTATGTGTATTTAATATTATGCTGATCTCTGCCTATGTTATAACTCAGCTATGGTGCTTGATGTAGGCTGGCATTCTAGGTTTGAACTGGCAACAACATCAGCTCAAAGACCTGTACAGGTTCTACGTATGATTGCTCTTTGATGCCTAATACAGAGTGTCCTTCATAAGGGTGATCCATGAGCAGACTTGGGGTGCCTGTACAAATGGAGACTTTGGGGCGAGGAACAAAAATGATAAGGTTACATACAAGAAGGGGAAGCGAAGCAAAGTAAACAAATTATAGTATTAAAAACACTCTTGATAATAGAGTTAAGGGTGAGGCATGGTGGTACACATCTATTATCTCAGCACTTGGGAGGCTGAGGCAGGAGGATTGCAAGCTCAAGCCCAGCCGGGGCAACTAAGCAACTTACTGAGCTCCTGTGTCAATATAAGAATAAAAAAGGGCTGGTGACGTCGCTTGGTGGAGAGGCTCTGAGTTCAGCCCCTAGTACAAAAGTAAAATCTGGGTAGTAATGAGTGGTACAGTTAATACAACAGAGTGTATCTGGATAATGTCCAGTGACTGGGAGGCTGTTATGGGCTGATACTTCGGGAAGACTTGCAGAAGAACTGACAGAAGTGGAGACCTGAGGCCTTAACAAGAAAGGGTATATGACAGGAACGGATATGGCAGGTTAGGGCTAGGGAAAAGCGGGAATTAACCAGACTTGAAGAGGTCAGATAGGCGGGGACTCCTGGCTTTCGGAGCTCCTTGTGGGACAAATCAAGATCCATGTTCCCTAGGCCAGAATACTCCTGGAGATGGACAAGATGCCTCTTGTCCCCCGCATGGACACTGATCAGTACCTACGCTGGGGTGAGGAGCCAGCAACTCAGAGGAAGCCTTGTTTCTGGAGACACATACATCTGTGGGAGCTGAGCTTTTTATTCTTGGACTCATACTAGCCAGAATATGTAATAATAAATGTGCACTCTGTGGTGCCTAGCAATAGTGAGTATCATTTAATTTTTTTGCCAGTGTGTTGCTATTGTGAGTCACTAGAGGCTACCTGGTCCCCCTAAGTGGTTGAGAGATTCCTTGCAGGCCACATGACCTGCCCAATTCTCTGAACATACCATAAAGAACCTGGAAATAAAGATGGCAGGCCCCTCATCTTCTATAGGAGATGACTTCATGTGCTTAAGAAAGGGATGCATGGCTGCGACAGAGAGGTGAGGCAGAAAGGGGAGAGAGACCCGATCATAAAAGGCCACATAGGTCAGTGTGAAAGGAGACACTGATGGGCTGGACAGGGGAGGAACCGTATCCGATTTATGCTTTAAACGCATCACTTCAGCTGTTCTGAGTGGAATATACTATAGTGAATAGAAGTATAACCTGAGAAACCAGAGAACACACTTGCTGTAGACTGAATAAAAGCAATGGTGGCTTGAACAGGGTAGCAGGGGAGGAGATGAACAGAAACAGAAAAATTTAGGTTGGTTCTGAAGACGGAGTCAAAAAGACTGGCTGAGTGGATTTAAAATAGGATCTCTGTCCATACAGTATAGCATCTGCATTTAAAACTACCCCTAGGAATTATTACACGTTCTTTTTTGTTTTTTCTTTTCACATGAGGCAACTCAGTATACTTTCCCTCTCCTCGGCACAAGAAATCTAATTTTAATATAGTGTTAAAATTGAGGGATGCCTCTCAGGGACCAGGTCTCCTGATTTTTCAGAGGGGACTCAGGCCAAGTGTGAGTACAGGAGATGACAGCTTCTTTCTTTAGAATTTGGGGATCCAATTTCTTCCGGGGTGGAATCTGGTACTGTGACCCTCCCATCTTGTCATCAGACTTCCAAAGACCAGCTGATTTCCAAATGTTACAGCTAGGTTCAGTATGATTAAAAATAAACAGAGTTCATGGAATATTCAAAGCAGGAAGAGGCTTATTGAGAAAGTAAAGTTCTCAAGGAGAGGTAGAGAGGGGGCTCACATGAGGATCCCAGAATTCTTACACATTCTTGAGTTTGAGAACGATTGACTTAATGGCTGTAGGTTGAGCTAGATGCTAAAATATTAAATGTTCAGATCATTTATAAATTCAATACCCTATGACCTAATTCAATACCCATAGACCTAAGAAACATATAATCTACTATTTGACTTTGATAACAAAATACTTTTGTATGTTAAAGACTTTATCATAAAATTGATATTGCCTAAAAATTTAAAAAATGTGGAAGGTGTGGTGGTTAGTATTGGGAGGATTATTAAGTGTGGCAACTCGAATCACACTCTTCTCATCAGATTTTCATTAAAATACAGACTTCCACATTATCAGTAGCCCTGATTTTACTTTTTCATGTATTTTAATAAAGTATGGGCAAGAATATTTGCATCCTTTTGACCAAAACTGTCTTAGTGACATGCATGATGATTAGAGCTCAGATATAAATCAGCTCTTTCTTCCATGCAGATTTTCCAATACGGCAGAGATGCCTTCCTGTCTTTGACTTTCCTAGGAAGTTGAGTTCCTCTCTATCATTCCTCTACACAGCTGGTTTTTTCCTTCCCACTGAGAAGAGGTCTTACCAATAGCAATATGTGAACACTGTTTAGATCCGACTGCAGATGAATAAACTATAAAAAATCTGAACAATACCTAGATATTTGATGATGTTACATGGTGGCTTCAGAAGAAGGCAGGGTGGCACCTCAGCCATCCCAGAATTTTTGTTCATGTTTTTTAAGTCCCATGTTGGGTGTTGTGGTTATCCTAGTACCATGCTGCCATCACTCAAGCTTATCCCTTTATCACTTATTTTCAGTGCTGGGTCTGCAATCTTTATTTCCAGATTCTTTATAGTATGTCCAGAGAACTGGGCAGGTCATATGGCCTGAAGGGATTTCTCAACCACATAGCTGGACCAGGTAGCCTCTAGTGACTCACAACAGCACATGCTGGCAAAGAGTGAATGGTACTCACTAATACTAGGCACCACAGGAGTGCACTTTTATTACAAAAACCCTACATTTTCCTCTGGCTAGTATGAGTCCAAGAAAAAAAGGTCAGCTCCCACAGATGTATGTGTCTCCAGAAACAAGGCTTTCTCTGAGTTGCTGGCTCCTTTTGACTCCTTTCATCAGTAGTCTTGGCCAAGAAAGATCTTATCCAGGACAAGAGTTCAGAGTAAAGGGCTCTGAAGGTCTCTAAAAATACGCCCCAGCCCCAACAACATTGTGAAGTTTACAACTGAGTTTTTCCTCTTTTCAGTGTCACTGTGCTGGCCTTTGATTTCCCTTTTTCTTTTTGACTTACTGTTAGGATACAGAATAAAGAAAGAGACCTCCAAGTTGACACTGAATTCTAGAAAAAGGAGTAAGTCTCTTAGTTAATCAGTACATAGTCACAGGGAAAGAAGCAGCTGGTAAGAGCCTCTGATGCAAGGCTGACTTGAAAGTGTGACGCTTCCAGAGACCCAGGAGGTTGTCTCTAAAAGGAGGGGTTGAGTATGCAGTGAGAGGAGCACAGGCAATAAGACAGGTGAGAAAACACTTAGATGCAAGCATTTCCTAAGACATAATTCTAATTTTTTAAAATTATAATTAATAACTACTAACTATGTTCTAGTTTTACTTTCTTTTCTTCTTGAGACAGGGTCTCACTCTGTAGCCCAAGCTGGCCCTGAACTCACTGTGGATCCCAGGCTGGCCTTGGACTCATAGCAATTCTCCTGCCTCAGCCTCCCGAGTACTGGGATTACAGGCTTGCACCACCAACCAGGCTTATGTAGTGCTGGGGAATTGAACCCGAGTACTTAGCACTTATCTTTGCACTTGCTAAGCAAACGCTTTAACTGCTGAGCCATTCCTCCAGCCCCTGCCCTAGTTTTAACGTATAAGTTTAAGCTTTTTTTTTTTTCCCTACAAAGATAACTGGCCAGAAAACTTCCCATCATTACGTTTGAGGTTTAAAACCAGGGTTTTAAACCAAATGCCACCATTTTAGCCAGTAGGAACATGTGCTCATGTTAGCCTAATAACTTGGAAGAAATAAAGCCTTTGGAGTGACATCCTGGCAAACTGAAACTTAAAAATGAAGAGCAAATTCAGTGTTAGATTAAGACGATGACTTCAAATTTCTATTTCACAAATTTTAGAGCAACACCTATCTGAATCTGAATGAAAGCAAACGCGCACCACCTCTCTTACCCGTGCCTCCGTACTTGTCTGCCATGTTAATGTCGATGTCAGATTTTAAACTCAACATGGCCCTCAGGACGTCGTCACTGCCCTTCCCCGCTGCCCACATAAAGGGCGTTCTTCCTTCCAGGTCGGAGTCATCTTTCACTGAAGGGTGTTTTAAAAACACTTTCACTGTTTCCTGTAAGGAAACTTCTTTTAAAAAAGTGAGACAACAAAGAAACTCTTAAATTTGACTTCTACTAAGAAGCAAAGTATTTTCTCCCACTTTTGAATCAAATGAAATGGTTTTTTAATGAATGCCAAAAGTACAACTTTCATCAAAAGTGACCTTCTGTCTTTAATAGTTTTAGTTTCCATACCACTTTAAAAATACAACCTAACTCCCTCCGTCAACAACCTCAAAACTGAGAGTGATCACCAGCAATCAGGCCTGAAGACTGTCATGCCACTGTTAAAAATGACGATTAGAGTATGCAACCTAAGTGCCTGGGCCAAGACTGAAGTGTGTGTTTTCTTGACCCTTGTAATTAGACATGTCTCCAGTGAAAGCAAATACAGCCTCTCAGTGTCTGTTTTGCTATGCTGAAAAGATGGCTAAGAAATTTATTGGTACTCATTGATGGTTACTAAGAAAAGACATGCAGTTTTCAATTCATTTAAATGAATATTTATTTAGTGTTTTCTACTTTCAAGATCCGTCCTCTGGAACTATACAAAAATTAAGACCCTTGGTAATTCTGATAGTGCCTGGCAATTTTAATGTGTTTTTAGGGTCTTGCTCTGTAGTCCAGACTGGTCCTGAACTCATTGTGTAACTCAGGCTGGCCTTGAACTCATGGCAAGCCTCCTTCCTTAGCCTCCCGAGTGCTGGGATTACAGGCATGTGCCACCATATCCAGCTAATCTTTATGTAGTGCTGGAGAATAAAACTCAGGGCCTCTCACATGCTAGGCAAGTGCTCTAACCACTGAGATATCCATCCCCTTGTCCCGATGTAGGGTAACAGTCCGTCATTTAAGTTGTCTGTTTTCTCAGAACTCAGAGTCTTATAAATTTTTAGGAAGATGAAAAACTTGGCTTGGGTGTAAAGTTACTGAAAGAAATTTCTGCAGGCTGTGAGATGACCAAAAGTGTAAAAAAGGTTGAGTTAGCGTTTTATTCAAAGAATAAATTCAAGGAGTTATTTAATCCAACCTCTCATTTTACAAATGAAGAAATTTAGATTCAGGGTGACACTGTATTAATGGCAGATGCAGGAGGAGAAGCCAAGGGCTATCACAACACTTTCTGTTTACTTCATCAGTCTTAAAACTCTGTTACCCTATTGAGGTGCAGCAGCTGCGTGCCCCTAAGGTCTAGTGTGTATGCTCCCTAACTATATTTGCATAAAGAAACACGAATCTCATATTCTTGTGTTGAACTATGACTTTTGATTTCCACAGAATGCCTAGCCTAGGCTCAATAAATGTCTTATCTATCTGTAATAAGAAAGAACGCCTCCTCTAACTTCTCTTTGTATTTTTCTGAGGTGTTGGGAGATAACAGTTTGCCAGAAACTCTAAAGCAAAGTTTTGGGATGCCAAAAAAGGGGGATTATAGGCACATTTGCCTTGAATACCAAAACCAAAGATGGGCAAGAAAATAAGAAATTTTCTCAATCTGAGTACTCAACAGAACATTTGCAGAGGCCAAGAAGTTAGAATTACACTATGCTGATGACAGTATTACTTTAACTTAAGGAAACCAAGGGCTTCACTATGTACACCATATGGAAGGCAGCATAATCAATTGTGACCACTTTAATGTGCTCCTCTTAGCACTAGTCTCTGGTTCTTGGCCATTGATACTCAGGAAACTGAAGTAGCTTGGGCACTCCTGTGTTACTAAGTGGAGCCAGGATGTACCATGTAAGAAAGTGCTTTTTTATTTATTTATTTATTTATTTATTTATTTATACATTTATTGAGACAAGGTCTCATTGTGTAGCTCAGGCTGGTCCTGAATTCACTATGTAGCCCAGGCTAGCCTTGAACTCAGCAGTCCTCCTGCCTCAGCCTCCTGAGTGTTGGGATTATAGGGGTATACCACCACATCTGCTTTGTAAGTTATGAAGAACTATAGAAACTGCTCACTTAGGACCCCTCCCAGATTGCAGGGCTTTTACCCCTTTGTCCTTTATTTATAAATAAAAACCCCATCTATTCACTTTATACCTTGCCTCCTTCACCTGCAAATTCATTCTTTTACATTGTGGGACACACACACACACACACACACGCACGCACACACACACACACACACACACACGTAAAGAGCTACAAAGGAAGAGCTACTAATAATCAGTATTTCTAGAAATAATACTGTTCACTTTCTCAAATGCATAAATACATAATTATTAGTACTTAGTAATAAGAATACTATTTTAAGTACTTACTCTATGCTAATAACCATAGTAAGCACTCATAAACTTTTCCTAATCTCTACAACTATCCTAAAGAAATGAAGCATCATTGTACATACAAAGAAATAGGGGCTCTGAGAAGCCAAGAAACTTGCATAAGTTCCTATAGCCAGTAAACAGCAAAATCAAGCTTCCAGTCTAGATTTTCCAGTCCCACAGTCTCGCCACACTGCTTTCAGGACAGTTACTGACTGTTGAAAGTTAAGATACACTGAGCACTAGAGAAGTAACAAAAAGGTGAAGTATACTTACCATAAAATAGCATATTACACTGAGCATTAAAGTAAAAGCTGCATGATACTTCCTATGTGACTAACAACTTTATAAAAACCCAGACTATCTCTTACCTCCCAGTCAAAACCAATAGTATGATCAGTTGATTAAAGATAACTGCTCTACTCACAAAAGAGTGTTCACAGAGCCGGCAAAGTCTGAGTGAATTCAGTGCCAACTTCCTGTTCACGGTCATGTACTAGAGATTGTCTAACATTAGGGTAAACCAGGTAAAGGGTATCCATAGAATCTTCTGGTACTGTTTTTTTTTTTTGTAACTGCGTATAAATCTACAGTTACATAAAAATACAGACAAAAAAGAATTGGTTTTTTAAAATACTCACAGCAAAGTTGCTCTGAGCTGCGTAATGCAATGGTGTTGCCCCTTGGCTGTCAGATGGGATTGTTCCAGACTTATTTCTTTCTAAAAGGAGGTGGACAATCTGTGCATGGCCTGAGAACAGACATGACAAGGTAGTTATCACACGTGAAGGACCTTAATTAATTTATAACCAACTGAAAAGAAAGGGATAATAAAAAATCACTAGCTCATACGAAAGCATGCAAAGTGGTTTCCACATAGTCTCTTCAGTCTCTCAGCAGCACTCTGACAGTGCAGAAGAAACAGGAAACTTACAACACTGAAAAACTTAATGCTTCAATCGGCATTTTTTTTTTTTTTTTTTGAGACAGCCTTGCTCTGTAGTCCAGCCTGGTCCTAAACTCACTATGTAGCCCAGGCTAGCCTTGGACTCATGACAATCCTCCTGCCTTAGCTTCCCGAGTGCTCGATTACAGGCTTGGGCCATCATGTACTTCAATAGGGAAGGAAGTAACATTGGGTATAATGGCCAGACACAGAAGGAAACCTATATCAGGTATCAACTCTCTATATCCCCTAGTTTGACCATGTAACAAAGGCGGAAAGGTGCTTTACAGCCAGGTCCCCAAAGGCTTCAGTATTCCTCCCCTCAAGGTTCCAACACCCAATCACCAGGACAGCACAGCTGTTCCTTCCTACTATTCTGGTACACAAAGGTACAATCTCTTCTATCTCTGAGGCCTCCTGGGCATTCCCTCTAGTTTCTTTTTCTCTCTCTCAGTATTTTAACATCTAGGCAGCAATTTCAAATCCTATAAAACAGGGGACAAGTCTTAATGTGGTGGGATGATAATCTATAGTGCAGTCTGCAGGAAGTAGTTTTACAGGTGAAGAACTATAGAAACGATCAAAGGGTAAATGCACCTAGTATTAATAATAGTATATACTGATAAGCTGAATTTCATACTCTTTATTACTATAGCATGAGGAACCCAACAACGAAGAGGATGCTATAGTAGCAGAGCAAGGACACACTGAATGTGAGCCAGGCAGGGAATGTGAATGGGATCTGTGCTCATCTACCAATTTTTTTGACTTAAACAACAGATATTTATTTTTCACGGTTCTAGATGTTGAACGGTCCAAATTTTATATATATTATATTTATTATATATATATAATTTACTGTAGTAAAAAATTTACATGGCATAAAATTTAACATATTTTTTTGTAAATACATGAATTCCAAATTCTGTAACATTAGAACCATGGGGTTTGGGGAATTAGTAAGTGTCTATGTCCACTCTTTTTCAGAGGTTCACCCCTTTTCCCTCTGACCATTGCCTTTATATTGTTGAAAGTGGAGTCTCTATAACACAAATGTAGGTTCAAAGGCAGTCCATGTCACACAGTTAATCTAAACACACCTCATCTTGTTTGAATGAAGAAGAAAGAAATCTAGTAAAGTATATACAGGAAAACATAGTATCAAAGAAGAAATAAGGAATGTCATCAGAAAGAAAAAAAGCATACCTCTTCAGTGATCTAAAGAAGATTCCAGAGAAAAGAATGCAGGACACTGGCATCCTTGATTTACGGTTAAGAGTAGCTTCTGTTAAACAGAAATAGAATGTCCTAAGAAACAGACTGAAATGAAAAGGTTAGTGGAAGGAGGTGAAAGGAAATCTCAAAGAAAATCAGATGAGATAAAAGGAATACAATGACAGAAGGAAATACAGATAAAATCTAAATACAATCTATTGCAGGAGGTAGACAGAAACCAGAGCTTATGCAATACAAAGTCAATTTAATTATGTGGAGAGTAATTTGCCAACTCTACCCAGATTCTAGACAGAAAGAGGAAAAAATAATTTATTATACATTAAAATGAAGTCTAAGTCTAGATGTAATTATAAACCAGACTATAAAAGTTGGATTCAAATATAAAAATTATTTGCAAAAGAAAGAATGTGCAACTTAAAAACTAAGGTCAAGATAATAATTGGGAAAAGATCCTCAGATTAAAAAGGAATAATAAGATGTAATAAATTCTTTG
Organism: Ctenodactylus gundi; assembly: GCA_004027205.1. Taxonomy (NCBI): domain Eukaryota; kingdom Metazoa; phylum Chordata; class Mammalia; order Rodentia; family Ctenodactylidae; genus Ctenodactylus; species Ctenodactylus gundi. The sequence continues at coordinate 207,497 of PVKB01000207.1, forward strand.
TCTTAAATATGTGGGAATCAATAGACAAACTGCTTCTGACTCTGGCTTAAAAAACTTTTTCGATAAATTTAAAACTGACCACTAAGAAGACTTAAAAAATCCTCTTAACAGAAAATTCAAAACCAAAAAATATCAACAAAGCTAATCCCGATGCCCAGAAGTCAGAAGTAGAGAAATAAAAGCCATAAAAATTAAGAAAAAAACCCCAGAATGGTAATAGAGAAAAAAAGACTAAATTATTTATCTTTTACCAATGACTATTCATGGGTACAACTCCTTCTTTAAAAGAGAAAAGACTGCACCTTAAAAAAGTGTATGTCTATACGTTGTGTATATAATACAAAAATATGACCCCTAAATAGGTTAAGTAAAAGGTAAATATAAAGAAAAAGTCAAATGTCATAGTATAAACACAAAAATTTAAGCCTTCCTCCTTCAAACAAAAGCAGAGAATGTGAAAATCTGTTTTTGTTACATTTATACCTTGTCAGTGAATTCTCATAAATAAGACAACTTCTTAAAACTTGTAAGATATGATATTGAAATTAAGCTAATGTTTAACAGACATATAGAGTTTAAGCATATAATAATTTAGTTCATGAGTTAGTTCAACATACTTCTTAGAAATTAAAATAATTACACAGGAGGTGGGAACCAAATTGGAAGGAAAAGGCACAGGAATTCTCTAGCACGCATACAGTTCCTCATAGTACTGATCCTTTGATTTACAGCCAACTTACCTAGTAAAGCAGCCCAGTGGAGCGGGGTTCGAAATAAATTATCATAAGACGTTATATTGCAGCTCTCGTAGGAGGTCAAGACGTCAACGACAGTCACATTCCCGTCGGCAACTGCGAAGTGAAGCGGCGTGCGCCCCTCATAGTCTTGCCAGTTCAGTAAAGACTCTGTCGGAGCAGCATCCTGTCGAGGAACCAGACCCTTCAGACACTCACGGTCTCCTCACCAAACGACATGTGGCACAAGACAAAGTGAGCCATGTTCTAAACAAATCCTCCTCCATTCTCCACAGGCACGAGGAGTGATAAATCCGGAAGAAAGGGTACATCTACATTATTTTCATACTTAGAAAAAGAACAGAAAAGAATACAGTAATCACCACATCCTGAGTTCATTACTGATTACATTGAAAAGGTACCAGCATCCTGCTTAGTGCGGTTCTGTGACTGCTATGGAGTCGGCCCAAGCTGTCTGTTTAAATACTTCGTACATGTGCATGCATCTGGAGACAATACAAATTTTGCATGTGTGTTTTTACTCTTTACATTCTGGATGTATATCCTTCAGCAACTTTTTCTTTCAATATTATATCTGAGGATATCTACATTAATACTAGTTCATTTGTTGAAATACATAAATATGATTTAATTATTCATTCTCCTCCTGAGGTTGTTTCTATTTTTTTCCTACAGTTACAAATAGTATTGCAGTGACTATGTCTCCCTTACATGTCTCATGTAACACACATGTGAGATTCTTCTCTTGGCTAGATGCTAAAGCAGCGATTGGTGGGGTTGAAGGATCCCTGCATCTTCAATGAGATGTCGAACTGCTCTCCCAACAGGGTACTGATTAGCACCCTCAGGACAGTGTGCCCGAGTTTTTGTATCTACACATGCTGACACAAATTAATCATGCAGAATGATCAAGTTGGCTGCAAGTTTTCCCTTATGAGTGTGAAAAATACTTCACTGATGTTTTAATTTATAGCTTGTTTATGAATGAGGCTGAGATTTTTAATCATACATTTATTGGTGATTCCGTTTTACTTCTCTATAAATTACCAGTTCACAGCATTTATACATTTGTCCGCTGGGTCTTTGTAGCAGTCATTATGATGCACTGCTTCGGTTGCCTTTAAGACGAAATAAGGCCTGAGTTTCTCAGCTGCTGGGAGTGCTACCAGCCAACGACACTTTCTCTGTAGCTTTCTGGAACTGCTCTGGCTAACAGTTACCTCACCCAAGGTCATGTTTCTTCTCAGTTTAGGTCATACCCAGGAAAAGCCTTGACTTGTGTTCAGTCTGAGAACTCTTTAGAAGGCCATGCTAGACTTACAGGTTCCTGTGTGGTCTGTCTATTTTGTAAAGAAAAACAAAACAAAACAAAACAAAACAAAACAAAAAGTATGATTTAGGCCCTGGAATCTACCAGTGAGGAAAGAAGGTCAAATTGGAGATGAAAATAAGATATTATAAGCATAAGTCACTTCCCAATGATTCCCTGAATATAAAGTTCCAGAATGTTAAAATGAGATTACATTGTTTATGGATATAAATATATGAGGTAAAACTAATGAAAATCATTAGATAATAAGAACAAAACCAAAGACCGGATCTGCCTCTGCGGAAGTGGAGAACCGAGTGGCACTGGGAGGCGCTCCACTAGGGGATTTCAGTATCATCGTAGTAAGGTGCATTTTTCTTAAGTGCAGGTATGAGTACATGTATTTGTTGCTTTCTTATTCTTTGTATTGTACATGCATTTTGCTGACCTTCACTTCGAGTATTTTTAAAAAAAGAGTACAAAACGATGTGTAGGAATGATAAATGTAAATCCCGAAAAGGAGGTGATTGGGATAGGCAGGAGAATGGTGTGGGGGAGGGATGCATTTAGAAACTGGAACAGAGGAAACCTCTACATCATAGTAAACAGTCCTATAGCCACGTATGGCCTACTCCATGGGAGAAGGGCCCACATGTTTGCTGCATTCCTTCACTTCATAATCTGTTTGCGTGTCACGTATGTGCTTTTGTACGTGCTAGATATTTCACAATACAGTTTTCTGGAAAAGGCCATGCATGTCTCGGGCCCTGTTGCACTCACCAGAATGCAGCGTACTGTGTGCACGGCGCTCGGATCTCTGTGGTTGGCTGCCCAGTGGAGCGGGATCTTGCCTTCCACGTCGGGAATCCCGATGTTGGAGTCGTGCTTGATCAGCAGCTTCACGTGCTCGGGGTTGTTGTAGTAGGCGCTCCAGTGCAGCGCAGTTTGCTGCAAGAAGGAGAGGTTTCCAGACTGACTGCGGTAACATTCCCTGAGCCTCTCCGCGGGGTCAGGATCTGCGTTTGCTATCCCGGGGACGGACATCGCATACGACTGACAAGGAAAATGCACAGGCGAGGATGCATACTTTGCCAGGATGCAAAGGAGGGATGTGTCCGAACTGACATTTTAAACCCAGGTAGCCTCGCTCTAGGAAAGGAAAAAACAGCCCGAGAGCTGATGGATAGTTACTAATGGAGTGATGGCCTTGATATTAGATACCCGGTTATTTATCAAGAACCTCAGAATTTGACAGGTGATTTTAACTTTAATGTCTATCAAAAGAGATACATACATAGAGAATTTATAGATCTGGAATCCATTCCTTGTTTCAAAAGATAAACTTCTATTTAACTAAAATTTTATGGATAACTTGTTAGAACTGGCAACTGGTGAAAAGATATTTTGAAAATACAGCAGCATTTGCGTTATTTCAATAAAAGCTAAAACTGACGATCCTGAATGTGTCCTTTGGAAATCACTCTGCCATTCTCATTATATACCTCATTAGCACTGCTTTCTCTATTAGGAAAATTATCAAGGAAAGACCTAGAAACTGTTCACATATATGTCATTTGTTGGAAGTAGCAGAGTAGCACAGTTAGAATTTGATAATTTAAAGAGCAGGAACCGAACTCATGTGCCATATTAAAAAGTTAAAAAAATGACACAGATGGTATTCAAAGTGTCCTTACTCATGAGGTCACTAGGTAGCCAGCTCAATTCTTTGGTTGGCAGCAACTGCAGAACACAATAATATCACATGAATAACAGCAATTATTCATTTTCTGTAACTATATTTTTCCATAAACAATACATACAGTTTCTATAACTTCTTTTTCTGTGTTTATTCTGATTTTATTTATTGATATAATATATATCTGTTCAGCCTAACAGTAAAAAGTTCAGGCTTATATTTTCCATATCTTTGGGTTTTCTAGTAATTCTTTTTTTTAACTGTGGTAAAATATTCATAATATAAAATTTACCATTTAAAATTTTTTTTGAGACAGGGAATCACTCTATAGTGCAGGCTGGAACTGAGCTCATTCACGTAACGCAGGCTGGCCTCAAACTTGTGGCAATGCTCCCGATTCAGCCTCCCAAGTGCTATCATTTTAATTGCTTTTAAGTGTACAGTTTAGCAGAAGTAAGGATGTTCAGGTGATTTTGAGACCATCACTATTATTCTGTTTTCCCAAACCAAAGCTTTGCACTTATTTAACAGTAACTCCCCGCTCACCTGCCTCCAGCTACACATAACCACTATGCTACTTCCTGTCCCTATGAATTTGGCTATTCTAGGAACTTCGTAAGTGAAGTCACACTATTTGTCTATGTCTGCCTTATTTCTTTTAGGATGTTTATTAAAAACTTACTCATTTGTACCGTGTGCCAGAATTTTCCCCTTTTTGAGGCTGACTAAGTCTGTGTGGTACTGCAGACAGAGGCTCTGCATTTTAATCACGCAGCTGTCCAACAGTGAACGTCTGAATTGTTTCTACCCTTTGGCTATTGTGAATAATGTTACTGCTGCACATGGATGTACAAATACCCACTTAATTTCTTGACTTCTGTTCTTTTGGGTACATACCCAGAAACAGAACTGTTAGACTGCATGGTAATTCTATGTTAAATTTTTGAGAAATTGTCATGCTGTATTCCATAGTAGCAGAACCATTTTACAATTCCACTAGTAAGGCAAAGAGTTCAACATTTTCCACAGCCTTCTAACACTTGGTATTTTCTGTTTTTGTGGTAACAGCTAACCTAAAAGGTGTGCAGTCTTGGCTCACTGTGGTTCTGATTTGCATTTTCCTAATGATTAGTGAAGCTGGGCATCACTTCATGTATTTCTGGCCATTTCTCTTTCTTTCTGGAGCAAAGTCTACTCAAGTTATTTATCTATTTAAATTATTTTTGTTATCATGTATGTTATGTGTATGTTATAATGCAATTTTATCAGTGACAGAATAGAAATTAACAAAAGATAACGACAAGACTTTACCACAGATGATGTGAGGGTCACTCCTTTCAGGACTTTATCTGGTCCTCTTGCCTGTGCCTGCCTGGACTACATGCAGCGGCTCCTTCCACTGCCTGACTGTGACTCCCCCACCCCACACACTTCAGCAAAAGAACATGCAGGAGGTGGTGAGAATGCACTGGGGAAGAGGTTGGAAAGTGTAAAGACATGGGAAGCTTCTTAATGAGTCTTTGTAGATTAATCAAAAAAGTGCTTTTTTGTGAAATATCAGCACTACAACTGCCAAGACTTAGGGGCAATAATTATGGATAATGGTTGTAAAGTAAAAGTTGATTTCTTAGAATTCTGAATGACTATTTGACAACACTTGGAAACTATATAAAGAACATTATGAGAGTATAAAACTTACTGAATATGAATCCAAGAGGATTTAATCATAAGAGTTTTAATTACACGGATACATTGGAGTTAACAAGACTATGACTAAGGAGCTGGTGGAAAGGAGAGAATTACTGCACTTGTTAAACTAATGACCACTTAAAAAGAAATGATCAAAGTGTACAATATGTTAAAATTTAAGAGTAGAGGGGTTGGAAGAATGGTACAGAGATAAAAGTACTTGCCTAGCATGCATAAAACCCACAGCACCACATAAAGCTGGGCATGGTGGTACATACCTGTAATCCCAGTACTTGGAAGGCTGAGGCACGAGGATTGCTGTGAGTCCAGGGATATCCTGGGCTACATAGTGATTTTAGGACCAGGATGGGCTACAGAGTAAGACCCGGCCTCAAAAAAATTCTTTTTAAGAATAGAAAAGGTAACAAATATTAGAAGAAAATGCTACAGCAGTTGTTAAAGCTGAAATAAAATTTAATAACATTCTAATACTTATTTTACAGCTAACATTGATTGAGAGCACACTACACACTAAGTGCATTGTGGCGAGTAATTTATACATATTATCTCATTTTATCTTCAATAATTTTATTATCCTTATTTTTTTACTTATGAGAAAGTTAGGTCACAAAGGATTTAAGTAATTGGTCAAGGACACAAAACAAGTAAGTGGTAAATTCTGAACGGAAACCCTAAGTCATTAAAACCAGTATGTGCATGGTCTACTGCCTTAGGAATTTAACCACTACAAATCTAACTACCTCCAGTAATAACATGACTGTCAGATACTGGGTTTAGAGTTTAAAAGGCCTGGATTTAAATTTTAGTTCTGCTACCTACATCGTGGGAAATTTTTCATCTTCCTGAGCTTCAGTTTTCCCATCTGTAAAGAGAAGTAATAGTACCTATCACACACTTGCTAGGAGGAGAAACAGCAGAATTTAAAGAAGATACTCTCCTGAGTTGCAGGGAGACATGGAGCTGTTCTACCCTATGTACAGGTAGTAATCTGAACAACCTTCCTTAAGAATCACAAAAGGAAGCACTTGCTTTCTGTTCTCATTTGTCCGTGACGTTGATCACCTATTACCTTGTTTCTATCCTGTGTATCCACTTCACCTGGTGCCATGAACTTTAGCAGAAGTGCCAGACACTTAGGGCTCTTGTGCCGGGTAGTCAAATGCAAAGGCGTCATCTCTTCCAGGTCCTTTTGCATCCAGTTTGCTCTGCGCGTAAGTAAGAGTTTCATAAAACGATAATTTCCCTAAATTCAAAAAGGAAAATAAAAGAAGAAACTATATGAAGAAATTTAGAGTTGATTTTTTAATTAAAAGTGTTTGGTGTGTAGTTTAATAATATCCCTATAGAATCACATTCAGAGGAATAAAGAAAAAAAACTACTTACAATATCACTAAATTAAGATAGCATTTTTTATGTTTCTTTCCAACTACTTCCTATAACAAATATAATTTACATATTGGCTAGCCAATAAGTTTTTGGGCTAAAGCAAAAGCGTATTTTATTTCATTTTTTCAAAAAGAGTAGTTCTGAGGATAGTGACAGAGGGGCCGAAGGAGGTTGCCCTAAAGCAACATGTTTTATTTAACAAACAGGCTATCATTGCTAGATGTGTAGATTATCAGTGTTTTCTATTATAGAAAATGCTACAGGGCTAGGTGGTTAGAGCACATGCCTGGCCTCGGAGGCCTGGAGCTCAACCCCGGTACCACATAAGAATCAGCCGGATGTGGTGGTACACAGTTGTAATCTCAGCAACTGGCAGGCTGAGAAGGGAGAACTGCTGTGAGTTTGAGGCCAGCTGGGGTTGTAAGTTCAGGACCAGACTAGACTACAGAGTGAGACCCTGTCTCGAAAATTAATTAGTTAATAATAAATACTTTAATATATTTTTTCCACATAGTTTTTATCTTAACTTTTTCAGAAGAATGAATTACCAGGAACGAAGTTGCTTACTCAAAGGAGTTGGTTCACCGTATGGGCTCTGTTGTATTTTGCAACTATCTAGATGTAGCAATGTGTGGATGTATTCGTTTCAGCATATTCTGATAAATTTAGTTCCTATTACTTATATCTGAAATATAGAAACCTTATAAAATAAGCAGTGATATTACCCCCAAATTCACAGGTGAGAAAACTGAGAGTCAAAGGAGTAAAATACCTTATGCCCAGTCCTCTGGTTAATGAGGGGTGGGGGATTAGTATTCTTGAAGACAGCTATTTATAGATACAAAATGCGAAATACAGGGGCTTTGAAACAAGACAAAACTTTATGAGTCATATTTTATTTTCTTTTTATCTCATTATTATTTTTATGAGGATGTATTTGTGGTATACAACAGTTACATTAACCTTGAGGAACTCGTGCATGTCCCTGGCGCGTCAACTCCACATTCACGTCCTTCCCCACCCTTCCCACACGCCCACCCCTCCCACATCCCCTCTCTTCCCACAAGCCATCTCCCAACTTCCTACCATCTCTGTTTGGCTCTTTTACTTTTTTATTGTTAGTGCAACTTCTAACTGGCACACACATTATGGAAGGTTGTATGGCGATTCTTCAGAAAACTGAAAAATACTCCATTTCACCTGGCTGTAACTCTTCTGGGCATCTTTCCAAAAGAGTTAAATCCATCATATAAGACTGATACACGCAAATCCATGTCTATAGCAAAGCAACTCGAAAAAGCTAAATAATGGAAGATGCGGAGATGGCCATAACAGGAGAACAGGTAAAGAAAATGGGATATAAAGGTAGAATGTTTATAAAAATAACTCTTTTTATGATTTGGCTTACTCAGAACCCATAAAATATTTAACCTTCTATGCCTGATTATTCCACTGAGCATAAAGGCTTCAAGGTACATCCGTTTCCCACAGAAGACTCGAAGTTGTCCTTCTTTGTGGCAGAGGAATGTACTCCACTGCACATATCTGCCACATCTTTTTTATCCATTCCTTGGTGGTTAGGCATATGGCTTCTTCCAGGATTTGGCTATTATAAATTGTGCTGCTATAAACATGGGTACGCATGTACACACTTCTATGAAGACTCTAACTCTTTTGGGAAGATACCCAGAAGAAGCAATGGGCTATTTATTTTTAGATTTTGAGGAATCACCATACTGCTTTTACTAGAGGTTGTACCACTTCACAGTTCCACCGGCTATGTAGGAAGGTTCCTTCTTCCCTAAAAATAGTTCTTTAGGGCTCTTTCCCGGGATCAAATTCTTTTCCTCCAATTCTGGCTGGAAGCTTCCATATGCTTGGTGCCATGGTTTTTCAAGATCAGAACAACCTAACACTATTGTATGATCAAACTCCCTATTTCTCTCTCCTCTTCTCCATCTTCTCAGACACAACATTCTTACCCTTGTTGGCAGCAATGCCCTTTTAGCACAATGCCCTGGGGAGATATCCATAAGTAAGAAGACGTCTGCTAACCAAACAGGTGGCCTGAGGGGAAAGTGCGAGGCTGTAGGGAAAGGGGGCAGCTAGAGCAGGAGTGTCGTGAAGACGCGTGTAGGAGACTTTCCTGCTGGCCACACAGGCACAGCCACACGGAGCTGGTATGGACTGGGGCAGAGATAAGACAGACGCTAGGATGGGGGTCCCTCAAAACTGTCATATTAGGGGGCTGAGTCTACTGCTCAGTGATTAGAGCTTGTGCCTAGTGTGCTCAAGGTCCTAGATTTGATTCTCCAGTGCCACACAAAAATGAGCTGAGTACTTGGGAGGCTGAGGCAGATGGATTGCCTGGAGTCTGAGGCCAGTCTGGGCTATGCAGTGAATTTAGGACCAGCCTGAACTACTGAGTGAGACCCTATCTCAAAATAAATAAATAAATTTAAAAAAGACTGTTCATATGAGCAAGTCGGTCTAGAATGGACAACAACAGGTACAACTAATTTTGCTGTTCTCTGTCTAGTATCTTTTCATTTCTTTCGCAGCCGTGTTTTCAGTTCAGGAGCCAAGTTAAAGGAAGGCCTTGACTTAGTTCCACAAGCACGTGTGTCCTCCGCTGCATCACCCGCCCAGCTCCATGAAGGCAGTGGTGGTATTTATCGACCACTGTGTTCACCATAGTCTCGGTGCAAAACAGGAGCTAACTCAATAAATCAACGAATAAACTGTGTGAACGCTGAGGATGAAGAAAGAAAATAACTTTCGGAAGTTTCCGTTTCCATTTAAAAATTTTTATTTACAGCTTCTATATTGAATTTACATATAGTTCAGAGCCTTAATTCTCAAATAACTGGTATCTGGTCATTCTTATTTTTTACTGTTTCATTTATCAGAGTTTCATTAAGAGGGTATATTTTATGTATCTGGATTTCTTCTCATTTTATTAAATTCAGTGTCAGCTCTGGAAAAGGAAGGCGTTAATACTTCCTCAAGAGGGCACCCTGCTCTAAATTTCTTGCCATGTTTCCTTTGAAAAAAGAAAAAGTGCCGAGAAAAACGAATCTATATGACACTTCATATCAAAAAATTAAGTTTGACCTTTCTGAGCATAACATTTCAAATATTACAGAATAATTCATCATGACCTTTTAAAGATATTAAATCATACAATCATGTTGATTGTGAAATTAGAGGAAACAAGAAGGAGAAGAAGGAAACCAGCACATGTTGGAGGTGAGCACTGCATTACTGACACAATGCCTGGCATGTTGATATTTCATGTTATTCTGGGGACTCTACCTTCTCAAAGCATGTACATACACCTAATGTTTACTCATGCATGCACTTGACACTCATTGAGCCTTTTTATGGAGAAGGTGACAGCACAATGCTTACACTTCACTTTACTTATTACAAGCCCTTTGGCATCTGTTTCATCTTTGTGCCTCACAGAAGTATTATGAAAATCATCTACAGGTTAAGTAAAGTATCCTCCTGTGCTCTGATTTCTTCTTCTGTAAAACAGGGACGATCACTATTATTATAACATTTTTATGCACGTGAAATGAGACAAATAATATTGGTGAAATACTGAGAATAGGGAACAAAGCAAACGCTCCGTAAATGTCTGCTCACATCATTATGAACAGTATTCCGGCATGGAGGTGGCCACAGAGCATCGAGGTTCAGGGGAACTGAGAACGGCCCACAACAGAGGGCAGGTAGGTAGGCCTGAACACAGTATTTACAGGTCAGCTAGTCATTATGGAGAGAAGCACAGGGACAGGCACAAGCAAAAATAATTGAAATATTATAAATAGTGGTTTTCCTATATTTTTTTTACATTGAAGAAAAATGTCCTACCTTCAGATAACGAGATAAAGGGACAACAGGGGTAGAACCAAAAGGAATAGGAGAGTTCAGTCATGGGCTGGATTTTCCTGTTTTGAAGGACAGAGACCTATCAGATATTACCTGTGACCGCTGGGGTTAGAAGTAACGTAATTCACTTGGACAAAGGACAACCTCCTCGGTCTCATCAACAAGCATTTTACGCCATGCGCCCCCTTTTTGTGGTGCTCTCCAACTCAGGGTCTTCTCACTGAACTACATCTCCCGCCTATTTTTGTTTTGATTTCCTAAGTCACTAAGTTGCCCAGGCTGGGCTTGAACTCGCTCTGCAGCCCAGTCTGCCTCAAACTCATGGCAATACTCTTGCCTTAGCCTTCTGTGTGCTCAGATTACAGGCATGTACCACCATGCCTGGCTTCTTCATGTAATTAGTAAATGAAAAGCTTTTTTGGTCTCTCACATGTATGAAGAGGGTAAAATCTTTTAAAGGGTGAAAAAGAATAAAAAAGTTCTTTGACCTGGGACTTGCAGCACTTGAAACCGAGAAGCCAGCCAGTCCCTGTAATCTACTTAAACTTGACAGTTTTGTCCCTTCAGCTCTGTAAGATAAGTAACTGTTTATGAAAAAATATACAACTATTTAATGTTAAAAAGAATATACAAAGTTTTGAGTAAAATATTTCTATATTTTATGTGGATTATTCATTTTCTAATTTTTCATAAACCAAGCCAGGCATGGTGGCACACACTAGCAATCATAGCACTCTGAGATGGTGAGGCAGAAGGACAAGAAGTTCGAGCCCATCTTGAGGGACTGAACAACACCCTATTTCAAAATAAAAAATAGAAATGGGCTGGGGATGTAGCTCTGTGCAAAGGCCCTGGGTTCCATCCTCAGGACTGCAAACAAACAAACAAACAAACAAACAAACAAAAAAATCAACTCCAACCATATAGTTAATGTTCCCTTTATGTTCCCAAAGACAAACTCTCTCCTTTAGAGCCTACTATCATGGATTGTGTGCTTATCATTTAATGATTTTTAAATGTTTTTATTTCATATTTATTTATATATATATATATATATATATATATATATATATATATATATTTATACCCATAAATTGTGTGATGTTTGATGTTCTCAATCTTTATAAAAATAGCTCTATATGAGTCATTGGTCCTTTACTCAAAATAGTATTTTTAAAGGTCTACCAAAATTGCTTTCATTCATTCATTTTCACTTGAGTAAGTATTCTGTTATAAGAAAATAATATATTTATGCTTTGCTAAAGGAATAATTAACATATTTCTCATTTTTCACTATTACAAATAGTACTGTAATGAATTTTCTTGTACATACCAGCTGTAAATGTGCAAGAACTTCTGAAGCTGCTGGGTTTCTAAAATAGCTCCTTCAAACTGCATGTGTAATTGAAGGCTGGAGACTGGCACAGTGGTTAGAATGCTTGCCTAGCAAGCTCAAGGCCCTGAGTTCTACTCCTCAGCACCATGTAAGCTGGGCATGGTGGTGCATGCCTGTAATCCCAGCACTTAGGAGGCTGAGGCAGGAGGACTGCCATAGTCCAAGGGCTAAATGTGAGTTCAGGACCAGCCTGGGCTACAAGGAAGACCCTTTTTCAAAATAAACAAAGAAACAAAAAACCAAATTGCACCTGCCTCAGTAACATGAGAGTTCCTGTTTCTCCACCTTCTTGTTACACTTGGTTTTGTCAGACTTTTGCCATTCTATTTAATATACAGCTGTGTTTTATCATAAATGCAATTTACATTTTCCTAACTGAGGTGTAATATGTTTGGCTACTTGTCTCTTCCGTGGACAGACTTTCTGTATTGTTTACATACTTTGGAATCTAGCTATTTTTTTCCCTCCTATTGGAAGTTTTTATATATTCTGGGTCTGGCTCTTGGTTGGTCTGCAAACGTTCTCTTGCTTTGTGCCGCTGACCTTTCCACTGAGCTCAGCCTCTCCCACTACGAGGGGTGAACAATCCGGAACGACCATACTGTGAGCTTTTTCAACGTTCTATTTCTTTATATATTTTGAAATTTTTGCATGGAAGTATATTTCAAAGAAATACTTGCTGTTGTTTTTCATCTGCTTCCCTGTTCTGGTTCTCTTTGCTAGTCCTCTGTTTACATTCAGCTCCTGCTCGGCTAGTGTAAGACTGACCACCATCTCTTAGAGCCCGATCTCCAGTGACACTGGGGTCACCACAGTTACACTGGATTGTGTTGTGCTCCTGCCACTTCTTTGGAAAAATGGCTTTGTCTAAAGTGATAGCCTCATTTTAAGGTGCATAATATTCAAGACTTAGAAGTTATTTGCTTTGCAAAAATACAGCCAGTTTCTAATTACTCAGTGGAAGGAAAGGATGATTTTCCTCAGTCAGGTGTATATGAAATTGCATTCTTCAAGATTGCTGTCTGCTCTTGGTAAGTCTTAGTCTTATCACTAACTTTAGGACAACCAGCAGCTGATCTTTAAAACATTCTTAATTTGCCTTCTCTTCATTTCTTACCCAAATGGTTACCCCATTTTCTATGTCCAGCCACTGGGAGCCTTTGCCATGTGCCTCCTCTTCAACAGAAACACTTTAATAGATTTCAGTGCCTAAAACATGGCTGCCACTATCTGCAGCAGCCCTTGCACCATGGGAAGACTGAAGAAATTGGATGTTTTGCCAAAACCAGTACTTGGGGACCCATATGTTTCTCTATTAATCTCTCTGCATTCTTGTTTCCCTGTGTCCTAGCACTTGTTTACCCTACTGTACTTGTGGAGAAAACAACTGTTCACTTTCATACAAATGTTTGCCATTTTTTGTTCATTTATAGGTTTGTGTATAATTTTGTTCTGGAATTATTATAACTATAACAAGACATACAAATATAAAGATATTCTGTCATATTTCACTCTAAAGGATAACCATGTTATATACCAAAAATACATTATTTAAAATTTAAATGGAAATAATAGAAACATGATTTATTAATTCTAATGATATCTATATAATTATGTATTTATAAACTTTCAAGGCATGTACTATATTAATTTTTTAAAAGAATCACTATCCCTAGGAAGTATATAGGTCAGAATTATCAGTAATCAGTAAAACTTTTCAGTAATGGTTGCCGACTCCGATAAGTTGTGGAAGTGCCACAACAGTTCTGGCAGAGGAATGTGTCACAAGCCTCGAGTGTCTGCGTGTACTCACTAGGCATGCCAAGGACGTGATTCCTTTTTATCAGGGCCACTTCTTAGAACTGAGTTTGCAACAAAAACTTGTGGGTGGGCTGGGGATTTAGCTCAATAGTTAAAGTGCTTGCTTACCAAGTGCAAGGTGCTTGGTTTGATTCCCTGGCACCACATAAGCTGCGTGTGCTATTATACCAGAACATGGGGACCGGGCAGGAGGACTGCTGTGAGTTTGAGCCCAGCCTGAGCTACTCTGCGGATCCAGAACTGGCTTGGACTACAGAGCGAGACTGTCTCAAAAAAAAAATATGGGTGTAAGGTAATTATTAGTTAGAGGGACAAAGAGAAGGCTTGTTTAGTACTTAACTAAAAAGCAGGAGGTTTCCCAAATCCATTATTTTTTAAATGTCTGCTGTGGTCTGAATCTGAAATGCCCCCTTAAAACTCATACATGTTGGAAATTTAGGAGGGGGGCCTCCCGGTAGGAAGACAGTCACCAGGGCAGTGCCCTTGGGTATGCCTCCTTCTAGGCCAGCTCTTCTCATGCTCTTTCTCAGCTGTGTGGATGCCACAAGGTTGGGCAGCTTTCTTCTGTCACACCCTCCTGCTGTGTGTTCTGCCTCACACCAGACACAGAGCCAAGTTACCACGTACTGAAATCTCTGATGTCCCTAGTCACAGGAAACCTTCTCTCCTTTTGTTTTTCTTCTGTACTCCATCACAGTGTGGAAGGCTAACACACAGGAACCCAGAGCAAGCTGCATCCATTGGGGTTTTCCACATTGCCCCTGCCTTACTAGGGACAAGGGAACTGATGCAAACACGCAGGTGCTCCTGCTTCTTGCTGTGTCATTACTAATAAAGACTTTTTGTCTCTGACAGGAATCTTGTGTCTTCTGCCAGCATCTGTATCTAATCTGTTACCTTGAAAATGGGGTAAAATTAAATCCCAAGAACTGAAAAGACAGTAAAAGAAGATGAAATGTTGACAGTTTTCCTGAAGAGTAAGGGAAATGATCTGATGACCCATTCTCAGGAACTCCAGAAGATTCCCTGAGACCATGCCAAAGTTGTGGGCAAGGTTGGGAGGGAGGTCTCAGGGCCTCTGCCGGCTCACCTGTTAACAAGTCTCCGCTGGAAGAGGTGGGACTACAGCAGGCTGCTCAAGTTGAAGCTTTGACCTCTGCCCACTTCCCCCTGGGTAGACAGCATGCAATGACAGGGCAGCAAGCTGAACAGTACTGTGCTTGTGGCTGCAAAGCCGAGGAAAATCCAATGCACAAATTACGGTGAAAGCAATGAGGAACTTGCTACAGAACTTTGCAGTGAATGAAGACACTAGAGAGTCATTTGGTTTAGATGTGACTAAGCAGCTGCTCATAAATGAAAGTGAATACAGGGCTGGAGAATAGCTCAGCAGTTCAAGTGCTTGCCTAGCAAGCCCAAGTACCTGAGTTCAATTCCCCAGCACAACACAAGCCGAGCGTGGTAGTGTTCACCTGTAATCCTAGCACTCGAGTGGCTGAGGCAGGAGGATTGCTGTGAGTTTGAGCCCAGATAGGACCACACAGTCAGCTCAGAACCAGCCTGGACTATAGAGCGAGACCCAAAGAAAAGAAAGAAGTGAATACAAAGTTTGGCCTGACAGAACCAGCTTACTGTGTTACATACCCAATCCCTCCTGTAACTTGACTTGTTAGCAAGGAGGATCAAGTGCTGGGTACAGAGATGGCCACTGCACAGAGAGGCAGCCAGCCTAAAGATGCTCTTGATACACAGTATTTCCCCTAGATGCTTATTCTGATTTACTGGTGGTTGGCTAAGCTAAAGCCTGATGATATCCACTGGGAAGCAGTACCTGTTCAGCTCAATGGTAACAGTAGTCAGTCACTGGAATGAAATCCATTGCCCTCACCTCAGGTAATAACTCCTTAGGAATAATTCTTCTTTAACTAATTCTTGATGTGTTGCTAATGCTATAGTCATCAGGTCTGCTGCTTGAAAAACTATAGAGGGTAGATAAAGACACTACTCCCTCACCCTCAGAGTCATGAACTATGGAAAAAATTTTTGACTGTCAATCAGTCTGGATCACTTATGTAGTGCTCACATTAAGGACCTGCTCTCTGACAGGACTGACAGGAATCAAGTTGCGGAACAAGTCTGCACACCCAAGTCAGTGGCCCTTTGCCACCTGGAGCCATCACCATACTAGATATGGCAGTACACCCATCATCACAGATTGGGCACAAGGTAAAAATGTATTTCTGGTGCAGAAGATATCACTGCATATCAGACTTGTATCTCTGACAAGTTGGTCTTTGCCCCCGCCTCCAGTACAGGGGATTCGTCCAGGGATTTGCACATGCTAGGCAAGCACTCTAGCCCTGAGACACATTTAAGTTTATTTTGAGACAGGGTCTTTCTAAATTGCCCAGATGAGGTTCTAACTTGCAATCCTCTTGCCTCAGCTTACTAACTAGCTGGGATTACAGGCTTGTGATGTTGCAAACAGCTCCATTTTTTCTTATGAAAAAGGCATTTTACATGGCAAATTGCTTCTCCTTTTTTTGGCTGTACATTCTTGGACCCACTCTGTGTCTCACCACCAGAGATATTTTTCAGATCACAGTGTTACTGTTCCAGTCTGATTATGCTACTTCAGCCACAGCACCGAGGCCCTTGAAACTAAACTGTTTCCCGTTTTTAGGTTTTGAGACCATCTACAGTCTGACATTCTGTGCCTTTTGTCTCAAAGAACACGAAACAGTGAATCAGCAGTTAAGGTACATAGTGGACACTTCCATGCTCCCTACTATCCAAGGTGTCTTGGATGATGACCTACTTATAAATCAACTCAATACCATCATTTGGGTCATGCCATGTATGTCATGTGTGTAACTATTTGGTAATACGGTCCAAGTGGCTCAGCCAAATCAATGGAATGGTGATCCAGATTTAACAGGTTTAACAACAGACCCTGAGCTAAGCCGACCTGTAACCTTTAAGGTCATATGCCTGTATGTGGGGAACAGTTAAGATATCCTGTGTCAGGTTTTGAGGTTGCTTCTTAGCCCATGTTGTGCCTCCTGTAATTATTGGCAAGAACACCAAAGATCACCAATCACATTCTCTTGCATGGGTCATAAAAGATAATAGAATGGCCTTAGATTACTTTCTGACTGCCTGATGTAAGACCTACTGTCTCCTTTGGTACTTATTATAAGTCGGCCTTGTCCAGGACACAGCTGAAGTCAATATTGCAAGATATTTTCATTCTGTCACTGAAAGTGCTTTTAATTAACTACTGTATGAGAGTAATTATAATGATTTGGTCCCAGCCTCTCTTGGTCAAATTAATCAGAGTAACTGATGGAATGGCATATTCATATCAAGAAAAAGTAGAGTTGAGGGGCAGGTTGATGGAAAAGACTGTCTATTGTAGTCCCTAATCAACCCAGATGTTCTCACTGGGTATGCAAAAAATGCGAAGTATTGATCACTCTTAACCTATGCAACTTTTCAGGAATGTGCTTGTAAGAAGCACCTGAAATCACATATTCTAGGTTTACATACTGTCTATTATTAAAATGGTAGACTCTTGAAGTTCAGTGTTTCTCAGTTGTGATGAAAACTCCCCTATGCAGCATCTACCTGGCTCTCTATGACTCTCCCACGATTCCTGGGGCAATGGAAACTGATATAAATATGTATGTGCTCATGCTTTTTGCCATGCTTTCAGTAATAAACATTTTTGCCTCTTACCATGGAGTCTTTTGTTTATTTCCAGCATCTATGTAGTAGTAACAGACTAACTTCTCTTTCTTTGCTTGTGTGGGTGGTAAAATCAAATCTGAGATCCTGCAAATGATCTTGTACTATTATAATACGAACACATAATAATAGGTAATAAGAAGTGAAAAATATGATTAGGCAGACAGGGGCTAGAATGTATACAGTCTAACATAGCATGATAAGGAGATAAAACTTTATCATAATGGTAAAGGAAGGCTAGGGACTGAATGTCTCCCCTCAAAATTCATATGTTGAAATTCTAACTTCCAGTGGAATAGGAAGTGGACAATGAGTAGGTCATGAGGGTCAAAACCGCATGAATGGAATAAGTAGCCTTATAAGAGGCTCCAGAGAGCTCTCTCCCTCCTTTCTGCCACGTGAGGACACAGCAAGATGACAGCCATTGGTGAATAAGAAAGCAAGCTCTTATCTTGCTAGACAGGGAGGGAATCTGCTAGTGCTGTCAACTTGGGACACTCCAGCCTCTAAAGTGTGAGGAACATACGTCTGTTGTTCTAGCTAAGCAAGTAATGATATTTTTGTTATAGTAGTCTGAATGGACTAAGACAAAGAACCACGAAGAATATTACAAAGTGAGTTTGTATTTTTTAGAAACTACTCTGGAGGTCGTATAAGTCACTGATTGGAAAGATTAAGCCTTTGGCAAGGACAGCAGCTGGGGAGCTAATATAGCAGCCAGAATAGGAATACTGGAAATGAGGTTAGTGAAATATGTAAGAGAACTTCCAAATGGGTACAAAATGAAGACAGTGTCAACAGCTGAGAAGATGGGAGGGGAATTTCAATTAGGAATAAAACATTTTGTCCTGTTTAAGTTATTTTTAATATGTGGGGTTTGAAGCTTTTGAGGGGAAAGCTACATAGGGGCATCAGTAAAAAGAGGATCCACATGGATCTGGAGAGGAGATAGGTGTATTCAAGATATAGACTTATGCATCATTTGTATTTATAGTGGAATCTAATTTTCTCCAAAGGCAATATTGCTCTTAAATTATTGTATTAAAAAATTAAAGTACATAAACCAGAAATACAAACCTCTATATCCTATTTCAAATACAAATGTAACTTAAAAATACATATTGGCTCTGTGCAATTAATCCAATATTTCTTTTGCTTACACCGTAAGATACCACTATCATATAATATATACAATATAAATACTCTGTTGTTAGATAATTTCTCTGCCATAACTGATTTAAGAGTCTTCTTTTATCCCGGTTTCTTACTCTTCAAATTGAATTTTTATAGGAAAGCAAACTCTTATAAAAATCAAGTTATTGAAAGACACGAATTCATGGAGTTAAGGAAATAAAATTAAATCTTGAATTGCTTTTCCTAGTGACAGCCATTCTCCTTCCTTCCTTAAAACTCTGACAGCCAAACCTAACTATTGTGTTTTATAGCTACAATCTCTAATTACTGATGGTAACTACATCACTAACCTGTCATCTTAAGCACATCTTTGAAAGTACTTTTTAGAGCTATCTGACAATCCTCTAACCAAAGGCTAAGAATGGGTGCTTCAAAGACAGAATAGGAATTTTATTTGCTATTTTCCAAGTTTAAGATGCTCATCCATCTGGCAGAGCAGCTAGACCATACATAAGCCAAGAACATCTTTCTGGCTTGAAACTGATTCTGGCTCTCGAAGATGATTTAACTGAAGGAAAGGCAACAACTTTCACTGCTCTGTGGCTGAACTCTTCTAATATTTCTCCCCAATGCCTCCTCCGAGTCTTGGCTCCATCTACTGACTTGGTTTCCATAGGAATAGACAGAGCTATCAAGTGGCACACAGTCAAATAACACAAGAGGAAGAGAAAATGTTACTGTCAAAAATATTTTTTCTCTATGATAGGAAATTATGAAAAGATATTCTTGACTCTGAGGCTTCCTTACCTAATGCCAGATTTTTCATGTGTCTTTCTTGACTAATATAGCTTATTTTATTTAGATTATTATGAAAATTAGTTCCTTCAGAAGACAGATTTTCATATGTAAGAAGCTAACAAAAATAAATACTGAAAAAAGTTATAAAGTACTGTAATATTTATTTTTACAAGGACAATTGTATTGTGTTTGGGAGAAACCTCCATTTATTTAGAGCAGTGCTTTAAACTGACTCAACCTTTTGGGATGATTATAAAGTATATTTTGTTTCTTGGAGTTGGTATTTTATATATGTGACATAATTCTTTTGTCTTAGTTCTCAAATTCTAGCATGCATCATGATCCCTTGGAAGGTTTGAGCATAGATTGTTGAGGCTTCCTCCAGTGTTTCTAATGTGCTGGTGTAAAGCCCAAGAACTTGCATTTCTGACAAGTTTCTGGGGCATACTAATGCTGCTGGTCTAGGAATCTACATTTTGAGAATCACTGTTTAAACAAAAAATCTAATCTAGGAGTTCTCAATCCCCAGTAGCTTAAAAAAGCTTCAGATGAATGAAACTAGAACTTGCCAGACATAGCATTTTGTTTTCTGGCACTGTGGTCAGGCCCAGGGCATTCACACTGACCTACTTCCCAGTCCATTTCTGATTTCTGGTTTTGAGACAGCGTCTTGTTAAGTTGCTAACTTGCCTAGTCTGTGTTTGAACTTGTAATACTCCTACTTCAGTCTCCCAGAGTGCTGGTGTTTTAGGCCTGCACCACTGAGCCTGGAAAAATTCCTGGGACTTTGAAATTAATATATCTTAAAGTCTGCCAGTGATTAAAAATACAATAAGAATTGAGAAACATTGATTTAGCTTAACCATTCAGTGAATATTCAATTGTTACTTGCCATATAGTTACTCTGTGTCAGATACTATGGCAACAATTATTGGATACTTTAAAAATAATTAAAATACACTCACTCGCTATGGCAGGTTGTTAGTAAATGGGTTGGATGTACTGGTATTATAACAAAAAGAAATTAAAAAGGAAGTTTAGTTACTTATGTACTCTATGCCAAACAAGTCAAGCATGTCCAACCCAGGAGCTACAGGATATACCTAATGGTAAGGGTTATATATATAGTGAAGCCAGCTTAAGATATGAAGAAAGCTAAATGTGCAAGTGCATTGTGTATGGGGGAATGAGGAACGTGTATGGGGGACTGAATAAGAATAAAAACTTGCCACAGTACAGCCCACAGCAGAGCAGAACAAGGGACACAGGAAAAGCCAAAAGGCTAAGCATGAACTGATGAAGAGAGGGGTTGGGCTGACGTCTGCACCTTTACCTTCAGGCTTCTGAACAGTACTGGAGGATTTAAGTTTAGGCAGCTACTCCAGGGAAGACCCAACCAGATTTTTCTCATGTTTCAAAGGTAAAACACTGAATTTTTCTTAGCCTCAGTTTCCTCCCATAGGAGCCTGGATGGTGATTCAAAGTTTAGCCAGCACATTGTTCTTTGACTCTCTGATTCTAAGAGGCAGAAAACCTGCTCTTTACAGCTGCTTCAAAACTTTTTTATTCCAACTCCCTCAACAAGACTTCACTTTTAATAACTTTTATTCTCCCTAATCCCTGGGTCCATGATTATTTGTATTTTTCCTAATACAAATAGTTCATTTTCCTAGTGTACTAAAGTACAATCATTAGGGGATCCAGGAATGCTACTCAATGAGGGAATATGGAGTAGTTAAATGAGTGTGGATTTTGGAACCAGATCTGGGTCCTTTTTGCTTGTGAGCAAGTTACTTATCAAAGCCTCAGACTTGTTATTGGTTTAAAAAAAATAGTGACTAGTCAACAGAAAATGCTTAATAAGTACTGGTTTCTTTCTCAGATAACATTACTCATATCTATCTCCCACCATAAAAGTAGTCTTTGTCAACAAAATGTGTTTATTCTCAGGGTTCTCATTGTTTGATACTTTTATAAATCTGTCTGGCCTGTTCTCCTTGCAGATCCTGACCAGGGGAACACGATAAGTAAAATAATTAGAACCTAAAGTTGTAATATTAAACTTAGACACTAAATGCAAAAAATCTGTTCATCTTCTGGTTCATTTGAAGCACCCCAACTCTTATGGGAGGTTCCATCTTTAGTTTTCCAACAGTTTATCACAGTTTCACTGATTCTAACACGTAGTTAAAAAAATATCAATTTATCTACTCTCCTAAGAGGGAACTTTTCCTTTGGGGGAAACTTTCAAAGAACTGACTGGATTCATTTGTTGCCTTCTCTCTTTGGTAACATAAGATGAGTAAGATTTCTTAGACTATGGGAAAGACAAATGTCCCAATGATGTATCAATAAATGCAATTAAGCTAAAAAAAATCTTTGATTAACCTTATTTAGTCCTATGCATGAAATGTTTTGATTAAAAGCTATGTGTAACTAGTAATACGATTTGGTAACTACTACCATTTTCAAAATGGTAGTCTAAGTCTTCATGGTGGTGATATTTAATTCAAGTCTGCACTTTCTGGTCTCAAATATAGTCATCCTTTAAAAACTGTATCAAAACCTACCTCCACTTACAAACCAACCCCTGAACTCTGTTCTGATCCTCACTTTCCTGGCACTGCTCTAGAACTTGTATCTTTACAACCGAGAGAGAAGCATCTGAAATGATTAAGAATAATGCTATAGTTTAGTGGTAGGAGCAGGAAGATTTGCAGATCAAACATGATTTTAGATGTGCCAATCTGAAACTTGTCTCATGGTGGGTGGGTGAACTCTTTGTTACAGTACTCCTTCAGCTCTAACCTAACTGTTCTAGGTGCAAACATGTCACAATTTTTAAATCACACTTTAGTAACTCCTTCAAGCTCTTTTTAGGCCAATCGGAAATAAACAAACACACATTTTAGGTAGCCATTTAAATATTTTAAATTATAACTTATAGCTACTAAAGTTTTGGGAAGTTATTGAAAATTGGCAAAACAGAGTAAGAAGAAAGTCTACCTATAATTCCAATATCTGAGTCTTATACAAACTCTGTTAATAATTTGGTGTGATCTCTTTTCTTCCTTTGCAGTATTTTTTAAATGTAAGAGATGATATTTATTCTTTTTTTAAAAAATCAAACTCTGTTTCTAATATTGTATTTAGAATAAGCAATATTTAAAATTTTTATTTATTTGTGGTGGTAGGGATTGAACCCAGGACCAATGCAAGCTACCTAGGCAAGCCCTTTGCCATTGAGCTATATCCCTACACCAAGCAGTGATTTTTAAAGTAATTTCTGCCATGTGATAGCCACGATAATGGATTCAAGTGGGAGTGATTGAAGGATGCCAACACTAGTGGGCAAGTTTGAAAAAGTACCAATTACTGAGTTTCAAGATGTTTTTTTAATTACAAAAGAACAAACAGTGCTGTTATAGTGGAACAATCCAGTAGAGGCCACTTTCTCCAAATTAACATCACTATTATGAGGACAAATCGACATTACATGTTTCCTGCCTTGAAAAGAACATATCACTCACTTTATATTGTCACCAAAAGTGCATAACCTCAGTCTCATTATGAGGACACACCACTACACAACTTAAAAGTGATGGATATTCTATAATGTAATTGGTTTGTAATCTTAGAGAAAATGTGAATGGCATGAGGTGGGCATGTTACAGATTAATGAAAATTAAAACAGCACACCTAAGTGTAACACCTACTCCTGGATTTTCTTTTGTTCAGATGACATTATTGGGACAACGGGTGGGACCTCAATAAGGATTCTGACATAGAATAGATTTATATGAATTATCAGATTTTAATAATCGAGCTGTGGTTATGTACGAGAATGTCCTTATTTTCAGGAACTACACATAGAAGACTTGGGGGCAAGAGCACACATCTGCAATCTGCTTCACATGGTCCAGAAGATGGCATCCACGCATGCGCAGACACTGAGTGGGAAGGGTAAAGCCTGTGAGACAGAATGTGCATGGCTGGGGGTTTCAGGGAAGGGTACACAAAAGTGCTTGGCATGATTTTTGCATCTTTTCTGTAAATCTGAACTTAGGTCAAAATATAAAGCTAGAAGAGTAAGAGAAAGAAAATATAACATTTAATTTTTGTCATAAAAGTATTAATATAGTCATGAAGGAGTTGAAAACAAAGAAAGGTACTGAAAAGGAAACAGTATGTCTCATAAAACCAAGGCAATCATGCTTTACATTTTGATACACCCATTTTTAAAAAAAAGTCTCTGGTCTACAAGGAGTTACTTCTTATTTCTAGATTGTATTTAAGTTTCAAAATTCTCCACACTCACACCTTATTTAATAGTCACAATAGTCCTGTGTGCAAGCCAGAATTGTTGTCACTTCACAGATAAGGAAACACAGATTCAAAATAATTACACTCTGGGTATACTTCAAAAAGTTTATATCACAGTGTATGTAGGAGGAGTCACACTTAGCCAATTGGCCACTATTTACAAACTGTAATTTTGCTTAATGTAAAATAAGAAGTTTGGAGCAGACAATTTCTAGGTTCCTTCTAACACCAAAATGCTATTATTCTAACATGATCTACTATCAAAACATTTTTTTAAAATACAGAATCTGTAATGTCTAACACAGTGCCTCAAAGATAGTAGGCACCAGATAAATATTTCTAGAATGAATAATAAACATATTGAAAATTATAAAATGGATAATTATGGAGGAAAATTTAAGTATTACGTATAAAGAGCTTATAAAGTATAATTCATAATTAGCTGTTATTGATGATTCGCAATAGAAAGCAACATAAAACTGTTCATTATTCTAAAATAAAGATTACAGTTATATAGCCAAAAGATAACACCTCTTTGTGGGAATCTAAGATATATACTATTAAGTTTATTTCTATATCACTCTTGCGGCAAGTATAATTCACTTTATTCTCATCAATAACCAATTTAACTGACTGTTTACAGACAGATGGAGAGACAAATGACAAATTAGTACTCCCTGGGCTTGTGGCATGGACATAAAAAGTGAATTTATTTTTCAAATACCTTTTATAGCCACAGCCTTGCAAGGAGAAGACATCTTATCTGGTTTCCTATTGATCCACATGACAAAGCTGAGCATCAGATTAAGGATATGTCAGAAACCTGAAAGAAGGCTACCAATGGGCGCAGCAGGATGGCAGCTTCTTTCAAAACGATCTATTAAGGCTACTGTGTTTACAAAGGCAGTTGAGAAAACACAGCACAATATACTGGATTGTATCAAGTAACCAGCAATGTGGCCGTAAAAACTTGTGATACTAATGTGAACACCACACCCCTATCATGATACCTGTTTATTTCTAGCAATAAAAACTATGCACAGAGTTTTGGAGATAAACAAAAGATACAGCTTTTTTCCTTCACCTACACCCCTTTCATATTGTCAGTTTCTTTTTTAACAAATTATATAGCATTCTGAAGAAAAGATAGATATAGGTTACACTAATTCCAGCTGACCGTCAGCCAGGAAGGTCAGGGGCAATTCCTGGCTAAGTATGGTAATGACCAAAAATTGTTATGCCAAAGTGGAATCCTCTAAAATCCCAAGCACCATTTTTATGAACAAAGATGTCTTAGGATCATAAAATACCAAGTATACTCAAACCCAAAAAGCATCAAAGAAAAGAAAGTAACTTGTTTAAAAGCGTGAAAATTATTTTATCTTGTTTGTGTGTTTTTGTTGTTATTGTGATCACCTCAGGATTAGCACTTCTTTATAGAAGGATCCATTACTTTCTAGACTATGTTGCAGAATTTTGTGAGAATCATGGAAATCGAAAAAGCTTCAGAAAAATTCTGGTGACTTTAGATCAAGGATCTGGTTTTTCAAAGACCAAAGTTCTCTAAATAATAGCAAGAGATCAACACTTGACACTGTCATAGGCTAAAGAGATGGAAAACAGAGAATTGAAACAATTAGACAGCAGCAGACCGCTCCAAGTTTTAGTTTGCCTTTTTATCCAGTGAAGGACACCTCTCATAGCAATGATAAAAACCTGTTTTTGTTTATCATCAGCTTAAGCAATACTGAACATAAGCACGGCTATATTATCATTATTAAATGCTATAAGTATAATTACATCTGGGCATCTGGAGTTTGGCCCTAGCTTTAATTTACTAGCTAATTATGAGGATGTCATTCAATTTGCCAAATGTGCCAGACAATTATTTAAGCACTTACTTTGTGTAAGGTATTATTTTCAGATGTGATGAACAAGATGAATTTCTGGGCTTCAATTTTCTCAGCTGTTAGTAAAGAAGTTCAATTAAGATATAAAACTAGTTATTTATCAAAGTGTTTTTAAAGGACACCAGCACCTTCAATGCCATCAGTGTATGCTAAGAAAACTGAAAAAGAGTAGATAGGTAAAGGGATTATGAGAAATCCTAGATTAAGAAAAAAATGGAGCTGATTTCTTTAGTGTTTGAGTTCTCAGAGTTTTTAAGATGCTCACATGCACTGTGAAATTCCAGGGAAGAATATGCAGTCTTCTCCAAATCTGTTTGACTGAGGACCCACTCATCATGCAGCATGTTACAAGAATATCATCTACGAATAAGCTCTGGGAAATGCTGCACCAAATGATGCTCAGGATCTCTAAGTTTTGTAATTTTTCTGTGTAATAATACAGAGCTGCCAAATATTGAACCTCATATTATTTAGATAAAATACACTTGAGAAAGTACACAGGAGGAAAAATTCTTTCTCCAAAAACCAAAGAAAATGTACCTTGAGACTACATTTATTAATAACAAGCTACGGAGTAATGAACAGTATAAAATTCATTGAGAATGAATGCCAGAAAATGCAGCTGGAAGACAAAATTATAGGGAACAGCTGAAGGAGGGATTCTTTCTAATAAAGCCATCTTTCAACTTACTTTATCAAAAGCAGCTGGAATGTGTTTTGCAACTGTTCACCAAATACAGTCAATGCTAACTATCAAATGTACATTGGATTTCCTGCTTTTTACCTTAGGAGATGTGATTTGCTGGTAGCCGTGAAATGTCTATCTCGTGGCATCCAACATGGCTCACATTCATCTTCTACAAGCACATCACATTACTTTCACACCTACAACAAACTCAAATTCCCTATCACATCCTTAACGCTTCTCTGCCAATGGATAAGAGATATTGCTCTGGTTAGAATTAGCTGGCAGTAAACAGGGTTGTAAAGCTCAGAGCTTCCATGTTTAGTCCAGCACGTCTAGGAAGGATTTCTGAAGCTCACAATAAATCTAGCTAGTCCAAGGAGACTAAATTTATGAATGAGTCTGCTTAGTAATAGAGCCAAGATCAAGAAGGCTTCCACTGACTGAACAGTAGAATATTCAATGGAAGGCGAGAAACTTCAGACGTGCAGCGCATTTACTTCTGAAGGCCACCCAACAAGTACATGTCTGCATATTGCACAGTACGCTACTGTGCGACACTGGCAGGTTTAAGGCGTAGAAGTGGTATGGAGAAGGTGAAGGAAGTGAGAAAACAAGGAAGTGGATTGATCATAAAAAGAGACATAAAAAACTAGTGATAGGAAAAAAAGAAATTGTGTATTACAGAAAGCTCCAATCTATCATTCCTTCCTATAAACAATTTCAATATTTAAACAAAAAAGCCACAGTCATTTCTGCCTTCTAAACTTTGTCTACTCTATGTCCTCTGTGTCTTAGTTACTTATCAGTGGCTGTGACAGAATGCCCAACATCCACAATTTAAGGGAGGAAAGATTTATTTTAGCTCACAGTTTCAGAAGGTCTCACAGTCATGGGGCAGTTGGCAATGGTGAAGGCACATGGCAGAGGCAGGCTGGAAAGCTGCTCACAGCATTGCAGATGGAAGCCAAGTCAGAAGAAGCAAAGTGAAGTCTGCTGAATCCAGCAGGGCACCCCCATTCCGAGCCCAGGGTGGGCGGCCCCTCTCTCGCTTCCTGTCCCAAAAGTCAACAACATACACATGGAAGCCCTGCCCGGGGCAACCCCCAATTTCAACAAGTTGATATAATCTTTCCAGGTCAAACCCCAAGCATCTACCCTTTCCAGCCAGGTTCTCCCTCCCAATAACACAGAGTTCCAAATGCATGAGGCTTTTGGAGGACACTCAAGATGCAAACCACAGCACTCTGCCTGAAATCCTGTTGCACATTCTTATTTCTTGTCTAAATTTAACCATTTCCTCAGGGCCCATGAGAAATTTAAATTCCTCGGTATACTATACTAGGCAGGTTCAGTGTAGGAAAAGGAAGTCATTTAGATATTTTAAGTGGGAAGGATTTTAATACAATAATTAAGTACAAAATGAGTATAAGGCCATTCACTACATCAAGGAATGACTCTATGAACAATATAAAACCATCTGTTACACAGTATTAAGTTCAATGTACATCACAGCTTCATCAGGAGGTCAAAATACAAATGCTGTTATAACTGCTTCTGAACACCCAGGAGGAAAAGTAATAGGAACTGGAATGTTCCATAGAAGCCTCCCATTATGAATGCTGCCATCTTTGAACTTGAGAAGTACTTCCGGCTTAATACGGCCTAACTATCTTATAAAGGACACTCAGCATGCTGACTCTGGCTTTGATGAGTATGCCCTTTTCACATACATCTCACTTTTCCTTATCCTGGGTACGAGACCCTTACAACTACAACGATCTCTTCCTCTTCTTATCAAAACTTAATTCTTTTGGATAGCTGCTCAAACTGCATAATTTATTAATTATGAACAAATGTCCTTTACAATTTAGTGTAGAAGAGTGTTATTTCGATATTTCCAAGGTAGTTCTGGTTTTCACCCTTATAGGATGAACTACTTAAAAGTTATTATGAAAATTTGTTTATAATTAGCATGTAGTTCAGGGTTTTTCACCTTTACTGGTGAATAAGAGGAATAACAGTAGGTGGAAAAACAGATACTTCTGAAACCACTCTCCCAAAGCTTGCCCTAGGTTAATGTACTTTGTTGTTGTGGGTTTTTTTGGAGGCAATTCTTCATAGGATGTCCGCCCTTTGTTTAGTATTTCTTTGTAGTAGCATCAAAAGTAATATAGGGAAAATGAAAAAAAGAATTTGAACAATTTCCAAAGAAAAATGAGGAAATGATTATGAAGTAGATTAAAAGTGCAAACTTCATTAGTAATCAGATAAATCAAAATTAAACAAAAATGAGATGTACAATAGAAATGCCAACATCAAAAACCAATAAAACTAAACATGGATGAAGGTATAGAGCACCTGAAACTCTCATATATTTTTTTTGGCCAGAGTGGAGAGTGGTACCCACACATTGAAGAACTATTAGGCAGTACTTACTAAAGCACTGATTTTTGTTTGGGATGCTCTTGGAAAATCTCTTTGAGTGTTTCTCTGACTTTTCCCCCAATACATTTTCTTAAATTTTGTAGCATATATTTTAAGTCATGTTATTCTCAATAATGTCCTTCAAAAACACACCCAGCTATTTTTAAGAGATATAAGAGGAACACAAACTTACATATATATTATACACACAGCACACAATGGAAAGTGTTAAGTAATACTGTGTTAGTCAGCTTTTCAAATACCTGAAAACAGCATCTTAAGGGAAAAAATTTATTTTTATTCATAGTTCCAGAGGTTTCAAACCATGGTCACTTGGCTCTGTTGCTTCTAGCCTTGTGGTAAGGCAGAAATATCATGGCAGAAGGACATAGAGGAGGAGGAAGTATGCTCACCTCATGCCATCCAGAAAGCAAAAACAGAGTAAAAGAGCCAGAAAGGATAGGCTCAGGGGCAAGACACAGTCTTCAAGGTGCTGCATCATCACTCACACCCTTTAACCAGGCCCCATCCCTACTTCATCTCCTCAAAATGCCATTAAACTATGAATCCGTCAATAGAAGAATCCTTGAATAGGTTGGAAGTATCCTGATCCAGCTTCCTTCCAAAAGACCCATTAGCAGGACATTCTCAGTGTAAACAATAACAACTATGATGATCTTTCACTTCTCTACATAATACTGGAAACTTTGGCACCAGCAGAAAGCAACGGTTTGTGGATGAGCAGTTAGAAACTAACGATCTTCAGTGAGGTAACAATGTGATCTGGTGATCTGCATGATTCTTCTAATGACACATAATCTCTATTTTGTAAGCAAGGATCTCTCCTATACAATTCCTATCCAGTAATCTTGGATTAGCCCAGCTAGAATCATCCTAACTCATCAACTGAATCAAAATCTTGGGAGGTGATATTCCTATGATTTTTAAGAATTCCTTTTTAAACTTTTCTATTGAAAAAATTTTTAAAGCTACATTTATTTTCATATTTATTTTAGTATTTTCTCCAAGAACTACAGTTATATCCTTAACTTTATGAATTTACTTAAGAATCTGTACCATTTCATATAAAATATAAGAGCCTTACAAATGTATACTTGCATTTATTTCCATCCCATTCTTCATGCTGCAGCTATTATATGTGTTACATCTACATATGTTGGAAAGCCCATAACACAATTTTCTCTTTTTCAGAGAAAAAGAGTTTATCTTTAGCCACAGACTTACACCTTTTCTGGTGTTTTCCATTCCTTCCTCGATAGCTAAATTTCTATCAGACATTATCTTTCAGCCCAAAGACTCCCATTAGTATTTCTTGTGATACAGGTTTGTTTGAGATATGTCTCTTTCTTTTTTGTTTGTTTGACCTTGTCTTAGTTACTTTTTAGTTGCTGTGACTCAATATGCGTAACTTTAGGGAGCAAAGATTTATTTTAGCTCACAGTTTCGGTAGGTCTCAGTCCATTCACAGGTGGGTAGCTGGGAAATGGTGGAATCACATGGTGGGGTCGCAGCTAGAGCCAGAGCTAGAGCCCCTGCTCCAGAGACAGAGATCTTCACAGTATGGCAAAATGGAGACAAGTCTGGGAAGTAGGGTGGAACTAGCACACACCCCTGCAGGTCAAACCCCAAGAATCTGCCCCTTCCAGCCAGGCCGTACTTCCCGACAGTACACAGTATCCATAGGTACATGAGGCTTTTGAGGGGGCACTACAGATCCAAACCACAACATACCTTATTTCACTTTTATTCTGGGAAGATGGCTTCACCATATATAGAATGCTAGGTGATATAACTTGCTATCATTTTACTGTCTACAGTGCATGTACTGTTTCTGAAGAGCAACAGCATGCTGTCACTCATATCTGTGGTTTACTATACTGAATTATGTCTTCTCTGGCTGCTATCAAGATTTTTTCACTTTCGGTTTTCCGAAGTTTGTTTACAACATTTCTGTGCAAGGTTTTCTTTCTATTTATCTTAATTGGCATTCACCGAACTTACTGAATCCCTAAATCCTCAAACTTGGTAATTTTCAGTCACCATTTTCTTAATTAATTTTTTTCTACTCTATTTTCTTCCTCTTATTCTTCTGGTAATCTAATTACAAGCACAACAGATCTTTCAATTTGTACCACAAGACTCGTTTTATTCCTACTTCATTTCTTTTTTTTTTTTTTAAGGTTGGATAAACTACATGGATTTATCTTCAAGTTCACCCATCCTTTGGTTATTTCCAATATTAGTTAGGTCTTCCAGTGCAATCTTTATTAAGATACTGTATTTTTCAGTTCTAGTATTTCCATTGACTTGTTTTATTGTATTTTTGTAGTACTGGGGATTGAATCCAGAGTGTTCATGCTGAGATGCACCACAGGCCCTTATTTATTTATTTATTATTATTTTTTGAGACAGATTCTTACTTAGTCACCCAGACTGGGCTTGATTTTATAATCTCCCAAGTGTCGGGAGCACTACTATGCCCAGCTTTAATTTTTTTATAGTTTCCATTTTTCTTCAAGATGTATTTTTTACTCATTATGAGAATACCTTTTGTTGTATTTTTAAGCAAAGCTGAAAGATTTAGGATTTTGTCTGTTAACAATTGAAACAATAGTACTGACTGTTGTCCATTTGTATCCTTTTGAGTATGGATAATAATTTTCTGTTTGCCCACAAATGAAGTAATTTTTGAGGAAATATTAGAAATTAAAAATGATAATGTTGTAGAGATCTGGACTGTTATGTTAACACTGAAGAGTATTGGCTTTTTCTTTAACAGGCAGATAACCTGGCTGAACTCAAATTCCAAACTCTTGTTTCTCTTGCATAGGCAGGCAGCAGCTACAAGTCTCTACTGGGTTGTTTCAGTGTTACTTTGGCTTCTTGAGGTGTGACTCTTGTATATTTAGGTTACAGATCAGTCAGAAATCTGGGCAGCTTTATGCAGTTTGAGACTTCCCTTACATATATCTTCCTTTTTCATAACTTTCAGCTATTTCTCCAAATGCTCTGGTTTCTCAAAAAGTTAAAAGTGGAATTTCTATTCAATTTTTATCTCTCTTGAAAATTTGACAAGGTCCTCCTAAAGAAGCAGAAATTCACCCAAGGCTGTTCTCTTCCTCTTTTTTTCTACAGGTCATTCTTCTATAATTTCTGCCACCTTTTGCTCAAGATACCTGGTTTTATATTGAATCCAGTGTTTGTAACTTTCCTGTTGAAGAGCTGGCTCAATACAAGCTATTCACCATTACAGGAATGTACTGATAACTTTTTAGGTGGTTGAGAACCACTGTATTAATTCCAATTATTTGAAAAGGATTTAGGCTATCTTAACCATTTTTTAGCTTCTAATTAAGTTAATCAAAGACAATGACATCCTTGAACTGACTACTGAGAAAATATGTCATACCTGAAGTCACTCTTGCAACTACAGTAAGTAACCTGGGAACTTGTATCCTAGTGATTATTACTGGTTTCTCATTATTTTATTCCAAGCAGCTTGTTTGCTGCGTAGTTCAATAACTGGCCTAACAATGTGAGCCACTGGGCAGTACAGCACCTAACTCTTGTACTCCATTTTAGCTGATGATTGGAGCCCTGGTACTCTTGATTGCTGCCTATTTGTAGTTGACTTGCAAATAACACCTATCTACTTTTTTTTTTTTTTCATTTTGTGCTGACAATAGCCACCCAGGATTAGAGATCAACTAGAGTATTTATATAATTCAAGAAATTTCATGAGATTCTGTATTCTAGAAGCTCACAGAACACATAAACTTATTGAGAAATAAAAATATAGGGTAAAAAGGCTAAAATTCATAATTAAGGGTTTAGTGGTATTCTCAAAACTGTTATCTGAGAATCGTAGTTGATACTTATTAATTTTAACTTCAAAGTGACTAATTCAATCTTTTTGAATACATTTTTGCACATAGTCAAAGGGCGTATCATTTTGTGATCTAAGTCTTAGTTTTCAGTTTACATATTCTTTAATAGAGTCAAAGGTGGCAGGAGGATTGCTGTGAGTTTCAAGTCACCTGGGCTATAAAGTCCTTTCAAATCCATTAATTTATTTTAATTCCTATAAGAAGCTAAGTATTATATAAAAATCCTAAATAACAGGAAATAGAAGCCTAGATTGTTTAAATTTAAAACCTCTTAAAATCACTCAGAATTAAGTCAAGCCTGTTATTAATCTAGGTCTTCTACTTTCCAATTGTCCAATCCTTTTGCAACATTGTAACTGCTAC
Organism: Ctenodactylus gundi; assembly: GCA_004027205.1. Lineage (NCBI taxonomy): Eukaryota > Metazoa > Chordata > Mammalia > Rodentia > Ctenodactylidae > Ctenodactylus > Ctenodactylus gundi. The sequence goes on from PVKB01000207.1 coordinate 240,763, forward strand.
ACAATGAGGAGAAGGAAAAAATCATGGAGGGTTACAAAGGTCAAATGTACCAATGAAGTCAGTAAGTATGAGGATTTAGGAAAGGTATATATCTGAAAGTCCGCAAGGCTTAAATGTAGCCGAGACTATCTCCTCAGTGGTTTGCTTTGGGGTTGTATCAGAATCCTGGGACCTGAGGTAAGGCCAGAAGTGGACTCTTGAGGCTGTACTCACCCGAGGAACTCCTCAGTAAGTGCACATGCCAGACCAAAAGCCCAGTGCTCCATTCCACCCACCAGGTGACTGGAGCTGGGCCTGAGGTACAAGGCACAGTGAGGTATGGTGCAGGCAGAGCTGCAGTCCCCACCAGCTGGCTGCTGTGGAATTAGTGTTGCAGCTTTGGAATTAGGTCTGCAGTGACAGGCAGAGAAGACAATGGCATCCTATCAGCTAACTGCCTGCAGGGTCCGAGTGCCTGCAGCAGCCTGCTAGGAGCTTGCAGGTGCTAGGTCATAGAGAGCTAAGACAGCTAGCTCCTTCTCCCAACTCCATGCTGAATGTCTGCACGATATAATCTAAGAACTAAGCCAATGGCTGAAAACTAGCACACGGGGCATGAATTCTGGCAGTCTCACAACTTGGGGTTGTTGGAATCCTACGAACAGCAAGACCAGCCCAAAGGAAGCCAAGCCAGGAAAACAAGGGGAAGCTGAAGGCATTGTAAGGAACTGGAGTTGTGCTGGAGCAGATCATAAAAAGCAGAAGCCTCATCACCCTCCTGACCACAGGAACTGGAAAAACAGGACTACCTGGGAATGCTGGCAGAGAGGGCTGAGTGTGGAGGTGACCAGGTAGAAGCCTTTGCTTGGTAGGGCCACCATCACTGCATACTTCCAAAACAGAACCCAGCAGAATTTTGTTTGGTAAGATCAAAGGCCTTGGATAAAGAGACTTTCAATTCAAATATCGCAGGAAAATTTTTTGGACAGTGGTTCATTCCAGTTGTTCTCTGTAGATACTCTAGACTTGCGGGTGTGCGGGTGTTTTTTTTTTTTTTTTTTTTTTTTTTTTTAATGGTACCAATTTGAGTTTTTCCCTTTCATTTCTTTATCTTTTTGGGGATGTATAAGTTTGTGAGTTTCTTTTTCTTTTGAGTAGTTCTTTTGTCTTTTTCAAAAAGTCTTCCTATAGAGTCTGGAGACATCCTCTATGTCATTCAGAGTTCTTCTTTTTTTCTTCTTTCTTCTGTCTGTACTGATTAAATATCCTCCACTTTCTCCTGATCCGGGGTGAGAGTTCTGCCTTGGTTTTCTCTTTCCGATATTCTCTTTTGTGCCTGTGCCTCTAAGGCTAACCACTGGTCTCAGTCCTCTTTTACCCTACTCCACAAGTATTATTCATAGTAATCACCTTTTTAGTAAGTTACTAGACACTTTATATAGACACACCCACTAGTAGTGTAGATAAGACTTCTAAGGTTAAGAGTAAAATGGCAGCTATACGCATTGATAACTTATTATAAAACATTCAGTCAGTCAATATTAAGCTTATTTAGATAATACTTTGATGGTGTAGACTATGGCTACGAATGTTAAGGTTAGAATAGTTGTAGTATTAAACTGGTTATTAAGGACCCCCTTGGGAGTCAGAGCAGCTGCACAAGCAGCAGCTCGCAGGATGGCAGCTATGGAGATTGAAGGCTGTGGATGAGAACTTCCTGAATCCCATGTGGAACACCCAAAGGACAGCACATGGTCAGTGGCTGCATAAACTAATAACAATGGCCGGGTCCTTTCCATGGATGGCACAGGCCACCTAACCAGCCACCAGTGCAAGCTAGAGAATCATATAACAATGGGATGAGAAAACAGAGTAAGATGTTTCATAAAGACCCTAGTCAACCAAAGGAGGCCAAATATAAACAGAAGAAAAGTTAAACCTCCAAAACTTTGGAAGACAAATAATCTTCTAGAGGGCTACAAATTAGAATCAAACAATAATCTCCTCAGCATGTTTAGTGAGTTTAAGAAAGATATAACCAAAGAGATCAAGGATAGAAATAACAAATCAGTCAGATGAATGAAGAAACAAATTTGAAGCCAGCAGAACTACAGATGTCAATACAAGAAATGAATGACAAATTCATTAAAGAGTTCAAAAAATATGAAAGACATTTGCAGAGCATCAAGGGATGAAAACTTTTTTGGGAAGTTTGGGGAACAGAATGACCCAAAAATAAAGACAAAACATCAGATCTAGAAGACAGGATGGAAACCACAGACCAAACTCTTAAGAATATTCAAGTAATACTACGTCAATATGGAAATGGTTGCCAGCAGATGCTAAGCTTAAACTCAGAGCTTAAACTCAGAATTACAGGATTACAGAAATCTAAGCTAAACAAATAAGAGATTCACTTATTATAAAACTTATCACATATAGGAAAAGAAACACAAATGACAGTGGTATATTTTACACTAACCAGATATAACCAAAACAGAAGCTCTCCACAACACATCATAATAAATGTTACAGATATACAGTACAAGGAGAAAATCCTAAAAGCTGTCAGAGAAAAACAGTAAGTAACTCACCAAGACAAACCTATTAGAACAACAGCCGACTTCTCAACATATACTCTTAAAGATAGAAGAGCTTCTAGTGAAGTCTTCAAAGCCCTAGAATAATTGCCAACTGAGACTCCTATATCCTGCAAAATTATCCTTTAGAATTGACAATGAAATAAAAATCTTCCATAAAAAGGAAAACCTGAAGCAACTTATGACAGCTAAGGCAGCACTATGAAAAAAATCTTAAGGATCTTCTGGATAGAGGTAGGAAGGACAAGCACAGGAAAGAAACAAGAGGCAGATATCATATCTAAATAAACAGAAAAACAGAGAAAAATTAACATCCCAAGTTTATGACAATGTCAGGATTCAATACTTACAGGATAACTGTAACTCTCAATTATCATCATTTTCAACTTGCCAATCAAAAGAAACAGACTGGCAAATTGGATTAGGAAATACAATCCAACCATAATATATTGCTTGACAGAGACCCAGCTTGACTATAAAGATAAACACACAAAGAGGGGAAAGGATGGAGTCCTATATTCTATTTAGTAGGTGGATGAAAACAAGCAGGGGTGGGCACCCTCTTTGTGAGCAAAGTTAACTTTAAGTCAAAACTGATCAAAAGGGACAAAGAAGGCTATTTCATCCTTGTAAAAGAAATAATTCAACAGGAGGAGCTAACAATAGTGTATACACACCAAATGACAGCACATCTAACTTTATAAAACAAAAGCTATTGGATATAAGAGACTAGGTAGATTGCAACAAAATTACGGTGGAGGACATCAACACTTCATTCTCCTAACCGCCCCCCCCCCAAAAAAAAATCAACAAAGATGTAGCAGATCTGAACAACATCTTGGAAAAAATAGACTTTAATAGATAGCTACAGAGTGTTTCAGACAACAACAACAGAATACACAGTTTTCTTAGCAGCACAGTCTCCAAAACAGACCAAACTCTAGGCTATAATATATGCTTAAAAATACAAAAAGAAATAATTCCATGTATACTATAGTGGAATGAAACTAGAAATAAACAAAAAATAGAAGCAACAGATAATATACAAACAAATGGAGACCAGATAGTGCACAACTGAACAAACATTAGATTATAAAAGAAATTAGGGAAAAATTTGAAATTTCCTAGAGACGAATGATAATGAAAGCACATCACAGCAAACCCTTTGGGACGCAGTGTTACAAGGAAAATTTATTGCCATTAATGCACACATAAAAAGAACTAAACATTCCTGATATAATGATGAAGCTAGGGACTCTGGAAAAGCAAGAAAAATCCAACCCCAACACTAAGAGAAGAAATTATAAAGGGAAGAAATAAATGAAAGTGAAACTAAAACTGAAAAAATACAAAAGATGAATTAAAAAGTTGATTCTTCAAAAGGATAAGCAAGATTGATAAACCTCTAGCTAAACTCACAAAAAAAGGAAAAAAAAAATCCATGTCAATGCAATTAGAAACAAAAAAGTGAAATGGGGACTGGAGGCCTGGATCAGTGATACGAGCACTTGCTTAGCAAAAAAATGACACTATAACAGAGAACACTGAAATCCAAAGGAGTACAGGGAGCCACTTTGAAAATCTGTAATCCAATATATATCTATATCTATATCTATCTATCTATCTATCTATCTATCTATCTATCTATCTATCTATATACATATTTTTTTGAGACAGGGTATTGCTCTATAGCTCATGCTGGTCCTGAACTCACTATGCAGCCCAGACTGGCCTTGGACTCAATGACAGTCTCCTGAGTGCTGAGATTACAGGCATGTGCCACTACGCACAGCTTCCACCATCACCAGAATTCCACGAATGGACTGTGTGAGACCTGAAACTATGAGCTCAAATAAACCTTTCCTCCCTTAAGGTGTGGATATCAGGTATTTTGTTCCAGCAAGAGAAAAGTAACTAAGGCAGTATTCTTTTGTGAAATGCTAGCAAAAGGTAATCCTAGGGAAATCATGGGAAAATACTGGAGCCAGCTTAGGGTTTTGTGAAAAGAGAGAAAAAGAAGTAATAAGATATTTTTGAGTTTTTTAAAATAATATTTTTCACATAGTTTCAGGTTTATTGGTTAGCCACTGAATGACCTTGGAAAGAGCCCAGGGATAAAATAAATGGTCTGAATATATAATCCCTAATTTAGAAATGCCAAGTTTTACTTTTGGCATCACAGTAAACTCATCTTTATCCAAAACTTTCATGAAGATACACTTAGGGTCTGTCTTAGTTACTTTTTCGCTGCTGTGACTCAATACCCGACACCCACAAACTTAGGAAAGGAAAGGTTTATTTTAGCTTACAGTCTCGAAGGTCACAGTCCATTCAGGGGTGGCCGGCAACAATCGAAGTACATGGCAGAGAGAGAGAGAGAGAGAGGTGGAGGCAGCTTCCCCGGACAAACAGGAAGGCCAGCTGAGGCTAGTTGAGACTAGTCCCCCAATCCTCCAGGAAGGCAGGCGCAGCTTATGTATCCTTTCAGGCCTCCGCCCAGTAACCAGTCCCTCCTGCATCCAGGTGTGGCCACTACACACCGTTAATCCTAACTTAACTGCAATCCACCCCTCCAGACCAGACCCCAATCCACCAACATTACATGGTTCCATAAAAATACATGAGACTTTTGGGGGACACTCCTGATCCTAACCACAACAGGGTCTATGCTCACAAATGTTCTCCATTCCCAGTATGTTGTAAAGACATTGAAAAAAATGTACCCATGCTTTTAGATGAATTTAATTTGCACACAGAGAATGTATCTATAAATTTTGTTCACGACATTATATTTAACAGTTATCATTATTAAACTTGCTTTATTTCTGTGAAATTTAATGTCATTCATTTGGCCTGCAAGTGATGGTAGAAAGAGCTTTGTATATTAGAGAACCAATTAATTCACTTTTTCTGAATTCCTTTTCCATTAACACTAAATAATGACAGTATAGCAAGAATATATGAGTACAGCATAAGTATATAGGAGGATAAGGGAAGAGATTGTGACACTAAATTGGATATGCTACCATTGCTGTTATTTAAATCTGATACGTCATTTTGTTCTATTTTTCTATGGAGCTAAATATTGGGCATTCCTTTGAAGAAGCATTTACTTTCTCTTGAGATTAGTTCATGTAGAAATAAATGAAAGATTTTGTTTTATAAGGAAACCTATTTCTAAATGAATCTAGGAGAAAGATAGCTGTGAAACAGCCACATTATTAATCAGTCATGTATACTTTTCCTTTAATGTCTCACTTATTTTTTCTGGTACTGTTAAAAAAAAAAACCCTTATCATTTGAGAATTTTGGCAATGAGATGATAGTTTGTGCAATTTCTCCCATGAAGTTTCATTTATAATCTCTCTGTAAGTAGTTTACTTTACAGCATCACCGAAGATAGAACAAACCCGGATTTGTACAGTGTGTGCATGCATTTTTGTTCTGCACATCCAGGCTTAAAAATATCATTTAAAGTTCCACAAATTTATTTTCCAAAAAGACCTCTAATTAAATAAAAAAGGGAGTACATGTTAGCTGAGTCAACTTCAGTATCTATTCCTTTGTATAAAGGGCTTTCACATGCCTTCCTCCTCAATTCTGAAAGCACACAGTTCCTTATTCCCTTCACCATGAATAAGGCTGACATTTGACAGCTTCACAAGGCTGACAGGGTTACCCAGCAGCCCACCCTCCCTATTCTCAATCCAATTAGACCTCTAATCCTCCAGATGAAAGGCCCAACTGCTCACGTTCCTCATGACAACGACAGCTATTGATTATTTGTCACTGCAGCTAACACCTTCCCTGTCGAGGCTGCTCTGACAGAAGCAAACCTACCAAATTAGACAGCACTTTATCTGCCCTGGAGGGCAAATGGCACAACAAGTGAAGGCTAATAAATGGTATAAAAACGAACAAATCATAACATTATGACAGGCTGATCGTTGCCAGCAGCCTCCCAGCTCAAGCTTGATGTCTGGTTGGACCTGCTCCTTTGCTTTCCCTCTGCTCTAGCTCCAACTTTGACTGAATTAAAGGCCAGAACAATTAAGGCATTTGACCAGCAAAGATAAGCCAATTGAAGTATCACCAAGGGACATGAATGTCAATAACTGACTGCCAGTTGTCAATACAAACATCTGGAGATGCAAATGCTCAGGCCTCTGCTCTCCACTAGGTTGCACTGATTCACTTCCAGTGAGGGTCAGCTCAAAGGGCTGGTCAGTAGCTATTTAACTAGAAGGGAAAAAAAGGAAAAGAAATTTATGATCCCAAGAGGGGAAATACTCTATGAAGAACAACCGAAAGTCTCTGGGGGTTGGGAACAGAGAATTGCATGGAAAAAAAAAAAGAGAGACAGAAAAGCAGAGTTATTTTTTTTCTTTAGAAAAAATTCTAACTTTAGACAACTGAAATGCCACCATATATTTTTTAGCTGGGAATATACATATAATACATGAAATGCTGGGCCACATTGGAGAATTCATAAAGGTACAAATTTAGAAGCATACTCACTCATTCATCAAAAAGTTTTGCATTTTTGGCAACGAGGATAAAGTAGAAGATAAAGGAGATTTTTTAAAAACCCCTGACTTCATGAATAAGTTTTACACTCTAGCAGGATAAGCATGAGACAATTAACAAGATAAATGAGTAAAATATATAGTATTTTAGATAGTGTTCAGTCCTTAGGAAAAACCATATGCAGAACACAGTAAATAAAATATGTTGAGGTGAATGGAGGTACTTGATTAGCCAGGAAAGGATTCACCTCACAGTGACTTTTGAGCAAAGAACTGATGAACCTGAGCAAGCCTTGACAGTGAGAGAAAGAGCACAAGTGAGAGCAGCTTAGGAAGTGAGAACAAGTGAAAAGATTAGAAATAAGGTCATACAGAAACAGAATTTAAAATATTAAGGCTTTCCACTTCAGATAAAAAACAGGGGTTCCCCAGTGTCCATGAGACATTGGTTCCCAGACCCCTGCAGACAGGAAAATCTATGAATGCTTAATGCTCTTATATAAAATGGTATAGCACTTGCATATAACCTTCATGTACTTTCCCAGATGTGTATTTTTGCCATTCTTCTTATTGTTTTTCCTAATGTTCTTCTTCTGTTACTGTTCATTTTTAACCTCAAAATTATTTTAACTAGTATGCATTTGCAGTACATAATTGCATCCAACTTGAGGATTGGTACATATACATATTGCATCTCAGTCATTTCTCCTTCCCTTTCCCTCTCTCACTCTTCTCTTCCCTCAAATCCCCTTATCCTCTCCACAAAATCTATATCCCTATTTTCTCCAATTGTTCATTTATTTTGCTGTTTTATTTTTTTATACTTTGCATCTCAGTCATTTCTCCTTCCCTTTCCCTCTCTCACTCTTCTCTTCCCTCAAATCCCCTTATCCTCTCCACAAAATCTATATCCCTATTTTCTCCAATGGTTCATTTAGCTGTTTTATTTATGTATATTTTGGTTTTCCCATATTAGAGAAACCATCTGATACTTAACCTTCTGTGTCTGATTCATTTTGCTAACCATGATGATCTCAAGGTGCATCTGCTTTCCCACAAATGACTGAAATTTATCTTTCTTTATGGCAAAGTAGCACTTTCTTGTATGTATATACTACATCTTCTTTGTCCATTCATCCATTGATGGGCATACTGACTGCTTCCAAGATTCAACTATTATGAGCTGTGCCCCTATAGATATTCCACAGACTTTGAAACACCTCTAGATTACCCATTACATTTAATTTGATTTAAATGCTATAAGAACTATTGGTTAGAAAATGAAGATAAGAAAAAGACTGTGCACACGTTCAAAACAGATGTAGTTTTCCTCCTGAGTATTTCTTACCTGTGGTTGGTGGAATCTGCAGATGCACAATACTCAGGTATGGACAGCCAATTGTACAAAGGCTGTTAACTGAGATGAACATTGCTTAGTGCATCTGGACCACAGGAGTGACATAATTCAGTTACATGAATTATCAGAAGACTGTTTTGGTTGACGTACTGGGCACAGGCTACTGCGGATAAGAGCAGAAATCAGAGCTGGACACGCTGGCTCATGCCTGTGATTCCACTACTCTCAGAAGCTAAGGCAGAAAGACTGCAAGTTCTAGCCCTGCCCAGGCAATTTAGCAACTTAGGAAGACCCTGTCTCAAAGACAAAGAAATGTACATGCAAATAAGGCTGAGAATGTAACTCAGAGAGAAGGCTCTGGATTCAACCACCTGTCCCCACCAGCAACAGGAAAAGGAAGAAAGGAAGGAAGGAAGGAAAGAAGGAAGGAAAGAAAGAAAGAAAGAAAGAAAGAAAGGAAGGAAGGAATAAAGAAGTAAAGAGTCAGAAACTAGGAAAATGGTTAGGAGGCTAATGATCCAAACAAGGCTACAAGAATAATTCAACCCAACATGACATATAAAAGTAAAGGGGGTGCTGAGAAAAGTGGTTGAATTCTGGATAACTCTATAATGTACAGCTAACAAGATTCACTGACAGACATCTACTTGTCTCATACAGGTGACCAGGACTTTGCATACTAATGGGAGCTCAATACATGTTAAAATGAATTTTCTGCCTGGCAGTTCTATTGTATATGCTATGCCTTGCTACCAGGGGACAATGCCAAGACAATTTTTAAAGGTAAGACTTTGGAGTAAGACAGATTCATGTCTGATGCTGGCTTTGCCACTTGATGATAACTCACTCCATTCTATGAGTCTCAGTTTCTTCATCTACACAATGTGCTGATCTGTCCTTCTCAGCCAGGCGACAAAAAGAAGAGATGTAAGGTTTAAAATAAAATCCACCTGGTCCTGAATTAGATTTGGAAGGAATGAAATCTGATTTTTATTTTTTTACAATATATTTCCTTGGGATAGGTATGGTGGCATAAACCTGTAATCTTAGCTACTCAGGAGGCCGAGGCATAAGGATTACAAACCCAAGGCCTATCGAGGTAACACAGTAACACCTTGTCCCAACCCCCCCCCAAAAAAAAAAAAAAAAATTAAAGGTCTGGGTATGTAACTGAGCGATACAGCACTTGCCAAGCTTGTGTCGGCCCTAGGTTCAATTTCCAGTATCTAAAAGAAAGAAAGAAAGAAAGAAAGAAAGAAAGAAAGAAAGAAAGAAAGACAGAAAGAAAAAAAAGTTCTGTCCATGGTAGAAACAGTCACTAACCCAGTAACAATGAGCATCCTAGACTCTAGATCCTAGCTATTGGAGATATAGCTAAAAGAAATCAACCTATATTTAAATGCAGTAGAATATCCAGACATAGGGATATCTACCAAATAGCAGAATAATGTCAAATGGAACCAGAAGCCAACCTTAAGAACTTCCCATATGCCAAAAATTGGGTAATATGATATCAACTAAGAATAATAACTTTAACAGATTGAAATAGCAAATGTGTTGAAATGATACTAAAATGTCCAGGCATTATTCATAATGAAAAAATAAAAAAAACAAAAAAATGATTTGGTCATTACATAAGGATGCCAGGAAAACAACTCATTATTTTGAAAATTGGCAAATATACGAAAAAAGCATTTCTTCTTTCTTTTCTATATGAACTATGCTAATGATTAATCTAATAGTAGATAACGCAAAGTTTCTCTTCAATAAGTTATTCTAGCTAATCAGTGAAGAATGGAGAATATAATTAAATATTGTCATTTTGCAACTCCTAATGAACAACTGGGGCACCAGTTACTGTTAATGTCACAAAAACAGACACAAAGGATTATTACCTTTCTCTTACTAACAAAATACCAGTTATTTTTTAACCAAAAAAATTAAATTGAAATGCAACCAAAACCTTAGGTCTAATAACTCATGAACAGGGAATCCAGAGAACTGAAGAACAGGTTAACTGCACTTGGAGAAAGGATCAACATTCCACTGAGACAATCCATCTAGAATGAGACTTCAAGTTTGCGATAAGGCGAGGGCAAAATGACAAACTGTAAGGACAGAGAGATAGGTTCTTTAATATATAAATTTAAAGAGCTACAAAGGATAGAAACCAGTTATAACATAAAGCTCTTATCTGGATCCTGAATCAAACATGTGAGAATAAAAATACTTATAATATTTATGAGACATTGGTAATTTAAACATTGATGGGCTATGTTTTTACCACATGATACTAAATGATTCTCATTAAACTTAGAATGTATAATGATTATGATTTAAAAAGACATTTTCTTTTAATAATACTTATTGATAAAATGACACATCTGAGATTTGTTTCAATGTGGGAAAGGAAGAAATGAATATGGTATGGATGACATAATGTCAGTATGACTTGGTAATTGTTGTTGCTGTGATGATACTTAGAGGATCATTTTATCATTCTACTCTGAAATGTTTGAAGATGTCCCTCACAATGTAAAAAGATATAGCCTTACATAAATTAGAGTAATGTCATCAACTCTTCCTCTCACAATTATAATCCAGCAGTAGATATTTTAAAAATTGATTACAACACAGGTGACTACAATTAATAGCAATGTATTATATGCTTGAAAATTGCTGATAGTATATTTTACACATTCTTACCAAAAATAAATAGGTATATGAGGTAATACCTATGTTAATTAGCTTGATTTAGCCAACCACTATATATATATAATATATATATATATATTATATATATATATATATTTAAAACCAATGTTTAAATGAAAAGATGCTCACCAACACTCTGAATTTATCAACTAATGAAAGTGGCTACAAAATAAAATTGTTACTTTTTACTTAACAAATTGATTACTATACTGAAATTATTATATTGTCATTATTATTATTATGTTACTGGGAATCATTATTATGTATGTTACAAGGACCTTCACACTGGGCTACATTCCTAGCTTTTTTCTTTCTATATTTTGAGACAGTATTAGGGTTGGGATCTGTAAGGTTCTCTAAAATCTCAGGTATTTGGACATTGTGGAATACCTGTGAACTCTATGTGTTGCTAAAAAGTGGGGCCTGGTCAGCAGGGCAGGATTACAGATGTGTGGTGGAAGACAAGTGTGCAGTAGAATAGACTGCAGGTGTGTGGTCTAGACAGATATACACTCCTACCTCAGCTTCTTCTGAGGCCTCTGGTTCTTCCTCGTGTGATGCTGTGAGCAGCTATCCTTGGCCAGACCCTTCCTGCCACTGCCAGCTACCCATGAATGAATGAGACCTTCTGAAACTGTGAGCTAAAATAAGTTTTTCCTCCCTTAAGGTGTAGGTGTTGGGTATTTTGTCCCAGCAACAAAAAAGTAAGACAGACAAGTTCTCTTTAAATCATTAAATTGCTCAGGTCACTATATATATATATATATATAATTTTATTTGCCAATTAAAGTAAAGAAGAGGAAATACTATCACTGCCACCAGTATCACATTAGTCCAACTGAATGTCATCTCTCGGTTTTCTAATTAGTCTACCTTTCTTCTGCCCTCATTCTTTGACAAATGATCCTCAGCACAGCAGCTAGGCTTTAAAAATGTAAGTAAAGGGGCTGGGAGACACTGAGTGCATGCCTAACATATGTAAGGCCCTGGGTTCAGCCCCTCAGCACCACATAAAAGTTGGATAGGTATGGTGGTGCACAGCTGTGGTCTCAGCACCTGGGAGGATGAGGCAGGAGGACTGCTGTGAAAATGAGGCCAGCCTGGGCTCCACAGTCAATTCTGGGCCAGCCTGGATTACAGAGCAAGACCCTGTCTCAAAAACCAAACCAAACCAAAGTAAAATTGTATTTTCTGTAATCAAACATGCCACTAACCTTGGTCACTTGTGCAGAGTAAAGACAGAATCCTTAAACAGCAAATAGGAATTATCTGATCTCCATACCTCATTACTCTGTCAGTACCACTGTTGCCTCCGTGGACTCCTTGGAAATACCAAGCTTGCCTCCACTGGACATGGCATTCTCTCGTTCTACAGAATCTGTTCTCTTGTAACTTTCAGGCCTTTACTTAAATATTCTTTTCCTAAATGAGGCTTACTTTTATCAATTAATAAAATATTCAATCTGTTAATATTTGTATTTGCAAACTCCTAGGCTCCTTATCTCCCTTGCTTGGTGTATTTTTCTACTGAACTTATCCATGTCTGACTCAATATTACTGATATTTTATAACACTTACCTGTTTGTTTATTGCTGCTTTTCTCCAACAAAACATAAACTCTTGAAGCCAAGAATTTGTTTTGTTCACTGTTACATTCTGAACATATAGAATAGAACCTCATGATTACCATGTGTTCAATAAATATCTGTTGACTAAATGAATCTGAAGGGATGGAAGAATCCATGTGATCAAATTCATTATACCTATTTTTTATAATCTTATTAACCTCTCGCCTAGTGTTCTTATTCTAACAAACACTAAAAATTGCTGACCACAACTCACCATTCAGATGAAAGCAGAATGTAAAAGCAGAGTGTGCACAGTACAGCAAGGAGAAGCACCTTACCCCTCCTGCCTGCCCTGCCGCAAACAATGACGTCAGACTACCAATGCTCTTTGATTACAGTGGTAAGATCTTTACTTCCAGCAAAACACAGAGTGCACGTTCTAGAAAACATGTGAGGCTATGATAAGCTCTGCTCCATCATTTGCCTCTAAACCCTCTTCTCATGAGTCCTCCCCCACCCTCAACAGCCCAAGACCCCACATAAACCAACAGGCCTTGGTTGTCAGGGAACTTGGGAACTCTTGGTTCAGATACCACTAGGGTTCCAATTTTTGCAACTCAATAAAGCTCCTTTCTGTTTAATTGAAAGCCCTGTCTTAGAGCTTCTATTGACACATACCCAAGATAAGGATCAGAAGCCAATGGGCTAAAAATCCTTTGATTTTCAGACCAATGCTTTTAGCCACTACACTTCTCAATTAAGCTTGTAAAAAGTGAGGTTGTACAAATGTTTGTTACTAAGTGATTTAACCATTTATTTATTTAGGAACATTCAAAAGTAAATATTCACATTTGCTAAAAACTAGGGAAGGGAATCAAGATATTGTGGGCTATTCGCAATATCTGAAAGCAAGTCACCCCAGATATAAGCAGAGTGTTTAGTGAACTTTCATCTAGCCTAGCAGTGAAGAACAGTACTACAGGACAGAACTCTCAAGGTGACACAGGAACATGTGGTTAGATTCATACAGCCCTGTAAGCATTCAATGAACACTAGCCTACACTATGGACAAACATTATGACTAAACTTTTAGGCTTGCACAACCCTGACTTTTGACCAAGATCTTCCTTTAAGTAGGTGTGTTCCTTAAAAGAGGCTGGGTACCTGATAAACACATTGACTTTGATAGAAACAATCATGCAGATTCCATTTTCCTTTTCAAGAAACTGTATTAGTTCAGGAAACCAAAGGGACAGAAGCAGAATCTTCCCAGGGCACCTGAGGAAGCCTTCCTTGCTGCTCAAAAGGTGACGGAAATATAACATTCAATATTGTTTCTAGATGTTGTGGTTTATAGGTTAGTTCTAAAACTAAGGCAGTCTTTTTGAAATGAATGCTAAGGAAAGCTAGCCTAAGAGCATAAGTCAGTGTATTGAGGACAACAGAGAAGGAAGTGGAAAAACCCAGATCCTTGCTGATGTCACTGAGCCACAGAGGTGACTGTGTATTTTACTTCTTGGTATATAAGACTGCTCAGTGTGTAAAATAGTAGAAGTCATCTAAGATACATTTATATTACATGTTAATAAAAAAGGAAAAGCATTCTAATGATACAGATGCTTGCAACAAACTCCCATGCTTACAAAGTCACCTATCCAAATACATAATATTTAGAGGACACAATAACCCATACAGGAGATACAGGAATTACAAAGCAGAAAGTAGAGAGCTATGAGAAAAGGGGGATAGAAGAAATATTAGAATGAGTGAGTCTTGTCTGAATCAAATCAACAAGGATAGGAAAGAAGGGAAACTTAAAAACAGAAGCAAAGGGCTGGAAGAACAGCTCAGCAGTTAAAGCGGTTGCCTAGCAAGCGCTTAGGTAAGTGTTAAGTACCTGAGTTCAATTCCCCAGCACCACATATGCCAGGAGTGGTGGTGCATACCTGTAATCCCAGCACTTGGGAGGCTGAGGCAGAAGGACTGCCGTGAGTCCAAGGCTAGCCTGGGCTCTATAGTGAGTTGAGGACCAGCCTGGGCTCTATAGTGAGTTGAGGACCAGCCTGGGCTATAGATCAAGAACCTATCTCAAAAAAAAAAAAAAAAAAAAAAAGAAGCAAAACTGAAACAAACACAACTGTATTTAAAACTAATAGTGTGACCAGTGAGGAGGAAAAGGATCTTACTCAAATAACTTGTTAACACAAAATTTGACTACATGCCCTCAGTCTTGAGCCAGGTGGGGAGGGAAGAACTGTACACAAATTCAGTACTATTTTTATTAAGTGTGTCAGGAAACTTAAGGAGGTACTAAGAGCTTTATGATTAGTCACATGGAAAAGGTTGTGGCTAGCGATGGACAATATTCAGACTACAGATATAATAAGTGCCGCCCCCATCAGTGCTTATCCTTCCATTAAATGATAGAATGTGAGGTAAAAAAACAGAAAGAACATGAACAATTATGGTCCTGTGACATAAAAAGATAATTAATTAGCATTCCTATTTTCCTTGGAATTGATGTTATATACAAAATTAATTTTTAAAAGGTTAAATGAAAGTAAGTGAATCTCAAGTTCCTTCTTCATCAGCCATAAAAATATTCACTGGCCCTGTGCCCAGAGTTTAAAAGAAATCAGCACGAGTCTAATGAAAAACAAGCTGTAGGCATCAGAGAAATTCAATATATACTCTTTCCTTTCCTTTTAGTTTTTGATTGGTTTCCATGGGAATCTAGGCCTCTGGCAATCTCTGAATCTATCCATGGAAAGCAGATACTCGTATTTTCATGACTTGGTAAAAGTAGGGGTTAGTGAAGAGATAAAGATGATTAGAAAATGAATGTGGTTGTAGGAAACATAATTATGTTTAAAACAAAATTCTACAAGCCATGTAGATTTTAAGATACAATCTTCATGTCTGCTCTAGTGTGCCTAAGAAGTAAAATAACATAAAGAAGAGGAAGCAAACACTGGAATTAAAGGGATGAGGCATGCATTTGAATCCTGAATCTGGTCTCTGAGAAAATAATTCTTAGGTACTTCTTTGGGGATTTGATGGGAATTACTCCCAACCAGAAGAACCAGAATTCTACAAAAGTCAACTTGAAGAAAACAGGAAGTTTCAGTGCAGTGGTATCAGGAGGACAGAATTGGGAATCAGAAAAACAAGATAAATCCTGACTTTGTAAGTCACAAAGAGCCTTAAAGAACTCGGTCAAACTACGTACCAGCTGGCTTAGAACGCAGATAACGTCCAAATATTCCAACTGCTCTGAACTTATGATGAGCCTAAATGGAGGTTTTGTAATATTAAGAGCACAAAAGAAAAATTTGAACTAATGATTCCAATGAAGACATGTTGATATTTTCCTGTGACTATAAATTTTATCCATGCAAGTAGTGTTACATGAACTATAATCAAACATATTTTGAGTACAATTCTTGGATTGGTTTAAAAACAAAACAACTCTGGTTTTGACTGGAACAATAACTTGAGTGTAGGATTCTAAATACTTGAAAATAGTTTCTAAACTGGAAAACGAGAGGACAGGATCAGAGATAGTTGTTGAGTATGTAGGAGAGGACAAAAGACACTGGTTTGGAAACCTCGGATTTTGGAATGTAATAGAGCTGCCTCTTTAGGACTTTCTTTCTCCCTGGATAAACCTAGGAAAACCCTAGTTAGGGTTGGAAGAAAGGAGTAAACTGCTAGCTATGAGTAATGGCATAAACCAAAAACTTTTTTTTCTATAATGGACCTATATAAAAAAAAAAGTTTGAAAAATAAAATTTAATGGGTGGCAGTCTACCTACCCTTGGACAAAAATATGAGAGCCCCCGAGACCCTACTATCACTTTAAAAATATCAATTTATTTACATAACAGAGTTCAATCTCAGGTCTCACACATATATGTCTCATATATGTGTTATGCCATGTGGGTCACCAATTGTGAAAGATGTGTGCTGGTTATACAGAAAGGCTGAGAGAAAACTGAGGATATATGAAACCTGGAGGCATTGTCAATACATACAAGAGGTAATCAAAACATGGAAAGTGTTTAAATAAAAACTTTATGACAGTAAAAGACTCATTGCCATTTATCTCCCTCAAAATACTTCCGCTCACTTCAAAGAGATTATTAGCTCATTCTTGCCACTTTCCAAACAGTTCTGGAAGTCTTCTTTTGTGAGTGTCTTTACAAGGTACAATAAAAGGTATATAGTTAAACTGCTGCTAAGTGCCATCCAACTGAAAGGCAGGCTCATAGAAAACATGATGGAATGTTCTCATCTACTTTGTCTACCGGATGTGTGATCACGTGACTTTCAGCTCTTTCCCAAAGTCAAAATAACCACAGAAGGTCAAAATTTTGAATTGACTTAGGAATTGAGGCAGCCTGAGCAGTGAAGGTAAAAGCACAAAGAGGACTTCTAGCAGCGCCTCAGAAAGTGGCAATGTCTTAGTTACTTTTTCGTTGCTGTGACTCAATACCTGACATCCACAAATTTAGGGGAGGAAAGGTTTATTTTGGCTCACAGCTTCAGAAGGTCACAATCCATTCAGGGGCGGCCGGCAGCAATGAAGATACATGTCAGAGGCAGAGGTGGAGGCAGCTCCTCGTGACACCCCAAACAGGAAGCCAAGTCCCATCATGTCCAGTCTCTCCACAGAGGAAAAAGCTGTAACAATCTTTCTTCTTCCTTCCTTTTATACAGTTCAGGTTCTCAGCTGGACCTCCCACATCCAAGTGGGTGTTCTTCCCTCATTTGCTAACCCACAAATCACTCACACTCTACTCCAGGCTGGTGGTTCTTCATCTAGGTGTGGTTCTTAAACCCTAATCCAGGCATGGTTCCTAATTGCCTCAAATTGACATAATCTCTCCAAGGGTCACAGGCAAGAACGATGGGATAATGTGTTCAAGGCCTAGGAAAGCATTTTGAGGGGGACCAATAACCATGTGTCTTTTACTGTAAATATTTAAAAAATCTAAACACACGGTTGTTTTTAATCACACTTCATACTCTCTACTTAAAATATTTTGGAAGTTTTAAATAATGGATTTAGTTAAAATCTTTCCCTTTTACCATGCTAAACAGAAAAATCTTGTTCTTATGCCACCTCTTGTCCTGTGTTAATATATTACTTACGCTTCAGCTGTTTAAATATTGTAGCACAGTTTACTTCTCTTTGCACTAGAACAATTTGTCTGTCAATGTGCCATGGCATTATATCTTCTGCAAACTTACAGTTACCCCTGTATGTCGTTTTTCTTGGGATTTTCTTCCATTTTTGAGTCTTGTTCAAAAACACTATGCCTTTTACCTTTTCTTCTCCCCCCCTTTTTAAAAAAGTAATTTCTTTTTACCTTAAAATTTTTGCATAAAGTGAATGCGCATTACTCAAAAATAATAGTATTTAAAAGGTACAGTGTGAAAGTTTCTCCAGTTTCTGCACTTGGTGGCCTCATTTCTTTTACTCTTGCTGTGGGCAAACACTCTTATTCTTAAATGTCTTTACAAAGTTTCTGTGTTCTTAACTTTTTTTGATATTTTATATTTAAAGCATTTTTTTCATTGCCATTTGTAAGTGTGTGTGTGTGTGTGTGTGTGTGTGTGTACCATCTGTAAGTGGGGTGTGTGTGCGTGCATGTGTGCTGTGGATTGAACCCAGACCCTTGTTCATACTTAGCTAAGAGCTTTATCACCAAGCTATACCCAAGGCCCAAAATTATTCTAACCCATGTCTTTCTTACTTAATAATACTTACAAATGAGCTCTACCACTGAGCTATATCCTGAGCTACTAGGTTTCTCTTCCTTTTCTTTTCTTTTCTAATACTCATGAATTACAGATTCAATAATACATTGAAAATATGTAGCTTGGGGGAGACAGTGACTGTTTACACTTTTGGTCACTTTTCCCCTCCCACTTACCTTTACACCTTCCCCACTCCCATTCTCAGAGATCTGTCCCTTTCCCAACTGTCCATCTCTCCTCTTCCTACCCTTTCTCTCATGTTTAGGACTTTTTATGCAATGATCCTTGTGAATTTCATAGCAGACACACCATTAGTACTCAACTTCTTGTGTTAGGTCCATTTCAATGAGCATTATTGATCAAAGAGGCTCCATTTTCTTTCAAATGCTTCATATCCACCTTTCCTTATGGCTGCATAGTATTCCATTATGTACAGATACTACATCTCCTTTATCCATTCTTCTGTTGATGGGTGAACAGGCTGTTTCCAGGATTTAGGTATTATAAATTGTGCTGCTATAAACATGGATATGCATGTGTCTTTATGCTATGATGATATATTTTTTTTTTTTTGAGAACATGACCAGGAGAGATTTAGCTGGATCAAATGGGATTTCTGTGCTGAGCTTCCTAAGGAATCTCCAGACTGTTTTCCATAATGGTCAAACCAGACTGCAGCCCCACCAACACTGTAAAAGTGTTCCTTTTTACTCCCACAGCCTCACCAAAAAATTGCTGTTTTTTGAGATCTTAATGTAGGCTATTCTCACCGGATGAGAGGAAATGTCAATGTTGTCTTAATTTGCATTTCTCTAATTGCCAGTGATGTGGAACACTTTTCATGTGCTGGTTGGCCATTTGTGCTTCCTCTTCTGGGAAGTTTCTTTTCATTTCAGCTGCCCATTTCTTGGTGGGGTTATTTATTTTAGGGGATTTTTTGAGTTCCTTATAAAGTTTAGATATTAATCATCAATCTGAGGCATTACTGGCAAAGATCTTCTCCCATTCTGTGGTTCATCTCTTCACCTGTTGACTATTTCCTTTGCTTTGCAAAAGCTTTTTAGATTGAGGTAGTCCCATTTGTTGATTCTTGCTGTTAGTTCTTGTCTGGCTGGCCTTTTGTTCAGGAAATCCTTTTACCTATTTTTGTCTTTCAGCAGACTCAGTGTTTCTGTTTTGATATCCAGTTCTGTGATCCTTCGTCATCTGACTTTAGTGTGTGATCACAGATATAGACTTAATTTCATTCTCCTGGAGGTGGTAGTCCAATTTTCCCCAGCACTATTTGTTGAAGATACTGTCTTTTCTCCAGCGAATTGTTCTGGCCCTTTTGTAAAACTCAGGTGATTGAGGTTTCTTCGGTTTGTTTCAGTGCCCTTTATCATTGGTCTTTCTCTCTGTTCTTGTATCAGCACCATGTGTAGATAAATCATTGTTGCTTTGCAGTGTATCTTGAAGTCTGGAATTGTGAGTCCTCTAGTTTTGCTCTTGTTGTTTAAGATTGCATTAGAAATTCTGGGTCTTTTCTGGTTCCATATAAATTTTAGAGTATTTTTTACTAGTTATGTGAAGAATGTTGTTGGTATTTTGATTGGTATTGCATTGAATCTGTATAGCAGCTTTTGAAGTATGGCATGTGACGATATTAATTCTTCCTATGAGGAATAGGGGATGTCTTTCCATTTTCTAAAGTCTCCTACAGTCTCTTTCTTCACAATTGGGGGTAGTTTTCTCTGTATAGGTCTTTTACTTCTTTGGTAAGGTCTATTCCTAAGTACCTTATTTTGTTGTTACTATTGGGAAAGGGGTTTTTGATTTCCTTCTTATTGTATTTGTTATTTGTGTATAGGAATGCTATTGATTTGTGGGTACTCATCTGATAAGCTGCTACTTCATCAGTTTTAAGATTCCTCTGGTGAAATTTCTGGGGTATTCAGTGTACAATATCATGTCATCTGCAAATAAAAATATCTTAACTTCTCCTCCAACTTGTATCTTTTTCTTTCTTTCTTTTGCCCAATTGCTCTTGCCAGAATTTCAAGCACTACATTAACAGTAGTGGTGACAGTGGACATCCTTGTCTTGTTCCCAATTTTAGTATAAATGATTAGCTTAATTAGGGATTTATTGATCTTGTTTAACTTTTCAAAGAATTAACTTTATGTTTCATTTTTTGTATTTTTAACTTAAATGTCATTAATTTCTTTCTTTTCTTCTGTTAATTTTGAGGTTGGCTTGTTTTTGTTTTTCTAGGGCTCTGAGTTGTATTATTACATTATTTATTTGGGACTGCTCAGTTATTTATGTGTACCTTTATGGAAATGAATTTTCCTCTAAAAACTGCTTTCATTGTGTCCCAGGGGTTGAGTTGTGATGTGCCGCCATTGTCATTTGTCTTTACGAACTTTCAATTTCTTCCTGGCAAAAATACCTGGCATAAATACATCTATGACCCAATGTTTGATTAGTAGAGCACTATTTAAACTCCATTTGTTTGAGTTGTATCTTTTGTTTGTGCTGTAGGTGATTTCTAGTTTCATTCCCCTGAGATCCAACACAGCGCAAGAGATTATATAAATTTTCTTGTATTTGTTTAAGCTTGTTTCATAGCCTGGAACATAATCTATTTTGGAGAATGTTCCATGAGCAGTAGCAACTGAGAAGAATGTGGATTAAATGTTGGATTAAAACCTCTGGGGCTGGAGGAATAGCTCAGTGGTTAAAGTGCTTGCCTAGCAAGTGCTATGCAAGCCCTAAGTACTCAAGTTCAATTTCCTAGCACCACATAAGCTGAATGTGGTGGTGTATGCTTATAATTCCAGCACTCGGGAGGCTGAAGCAGGTGAACTGTCCTGAGTCCAAGGCCAACCTGGGCTACATTGTGAGTTCAGAACAAGCCTGGACTATAGAGTGAGATCCTGTGTCAAAACAAAGAAAACAAAACAAACCCTCCCCCCCCCCCAAAAAAAAACCCCAAACCCCTCTGTAGATGTGTGTCAGGTTCAATTTTTCCATGTTGTTGTTCAGATCTGCTATGCTCTTTTTTTTAATTGTCCAGTTGACTTACTTTCTTGGGAGAGAGGAGTATTAAAGTCCATGACTTTATTTTAGTTAGGGTCTATTTGAGTTTTAAAAATTCTATAGCTTTTGTTTTTATTTGGATGTGTCACTGTTTGGGGCATAAATGTTTATGACTGTTAGCTTCTATTGAATTTTTCCCTTTATGAGGATGAAGTGAGCTTCATTTCTTTTGGCCAGTTTCGGTTTAAAGTTCACTTTCTCAGTGAAGAGTGTCAATTAGACCTCCTTGTTTTCATCCCCCAATTGAGTGAAATATAGAAGTCCATTCTTTCATCTTTAGTCTACTTTTATCTCTAAGGGCAAGACATGTCTCTTCCAAAAATATATGGTTGGATTGTGTTTTTAATCCAGTTATCTGATCTATGTCTTTTGATTGATGAGTTGAGACCATTGACAATAAGACTCATAAGTATTGAGTCCTGCCATTTTCCTATTCTTTGAATGTTGATTTCTTTCCATTTTCCTGCTTTTTACAATTCTCTCTGTTAAATGTAAACCTGGCAATGATTTCTTTGCTATATTTGTCCTCTGTGTCCCCAGACAGAAGATAATCGAGAATATTTTTGTAGTGCTTGGTCAGCTGTCATAAATTTCTTCAAATTTTCTTTTTTGTGGAGGGTCTTTGTTTCATTGTCAATTCCAAATGACAGTTTTGCTGGGTGTAGGAGTCTCAGTTGCCAATTGCTTTCTTTTAGGGCTTTGAAGACTTCACTCCAGGCTCTTCTGGCCTTCAGAGTTTGTGTTGAGAAGTCTGAGGTTACTCTGAGAGGTTTGCCTTGGTATTTCACTTGGTGTTTTCTCTTATAGCTTTTAGAATTTTTCACTTTGCACTAGATATCTGTAACCTTATTATAATGTACCTTGGGGAGCTTTTGTTTTGGTCGTATCTAGTTGGTATATGATATGATTCTGTCACTAGCATGTCCTCCCTTTTTCTACATATGGGAAGTTTTCTCTTATGACTGCAGTGAATAAATTTCTTAATCATTTAATTTAAATTTCTATTTTTCTTTTATTCCTGTAATTCTCAGTTTGAGTTTCTTATTGTCATGTATAATCTGTTGGTACCCTTTTCCTTGTAGATGTAGCATTATTTGAACATTGTTAAGTGTTTTGTTCATTATTTCTGCCTTGTCTTTCAGATCAGATTTTCTCTCCTCATTTTGGGTCATTCTTTCTCCCAAACTTTCCAGTGACGTTTTCATACATAGATGCACTTCCTTTATTTTTCTATACATTTTTAAATTCTTTGGTGAATTTGTCATTTATTTCTTGTATTCACTTTTGCATGTGTTTCCTCCTTAATGGTTTTAGTTAAATCTTTTAAAAACTCATTAAGTATCTTGAGCAGGTTTGTTATTTGAGTATGTCCTGTATTCTTCCAGAAGACTGATTTTTTTTTTTTTTTTGAAGTTTAGAAATTTTGAATCTTCCTCTAGTTTCATTGGGCCTTTCTTGGCAAACTGGGGGATTTCTGAGATATCTTGCTGCTTTCTCATCTTGATAATGGGTTTTTCTCTGGTTTGTGATGGTAGATCTTTAGACAATGTCTACTTTCTAATAATGGGAAGACCCAGATTTGTGAATTCCTGACTGGTGTATTGTACTTTGGATTTTTAATGTGCTGGCTGGTACACTGGGGAGTTCCTCATTAGTTCTTCACATATTCAAGTCCATGAATTATTGCTTGGCCTGCCTTGGAAAGCCTTTTCCACCATGGAAAGTCCTGGCATCCTCAGGCATCTCGAGGAGGTGAGGGGTCCCACCTCTCAAGTCTATTCTGGCCCACCAGCCACAGTGTGTGAGCATGACAGAGGGTGTAGAAGGCTCACTTTCCCCTCTTATTTTGTTCTAGGGCATGGCTGACAATGTGTTGTGGCTTGCTTGTGTTCGTGGGATGAGCTCCAGCTCCACACATGGTACATGTGACAGGGTGCAGCGGTCTCTCCTCTTGATCATGCACTACAACTAGCTAGCTTGTTTCTGAGGTGTTGGATTTGGCTCCAAGCCATGATGTGCTCAACAGGGTACAGAGAGCTCCACTCCTGAAAATGTGCTGCAGCTTGCTTGTATCTGTGGTACCAGCTCCAGCCCCAGGCTGAAGTGAGTGTGACAGGATGCAGAAAGCTCCCCTTCTTAGAGTGCACAGCAACATGCTTATCTCTAAGGCACAAGCTCTGGCACCAGGATGCAGCACTTGTAACAGGGTGCAGAGAGCTTCCCTCTTCAGAATGTGCTCTGGTGTGCTTGTCTCTGCAGTACCAGTACTAGCGCCAGCCCACAGACCCTGGTATGGTAAGTGGGTGTGACTGACAGTCTAGAAGGTGGCAGCGGTGGCTTCTTCTTCTTCCTCTCTCTCTCTCTCTCTCTCTCTCTCTCTCTCTCTCAATGGCACATCTGTTAGCACCACTGCAGCTTGGCTTGCTGGTCTCCACAGCACCCTCAGGCCTTCCATGCAGGAGAGGACAAGGGGCATCTCATACCTGCCCTGTCCACTGTCATGATGTGTGGGCATGACAGAGGGTGTAGAAAGCTCACTTCCTCCACTTCTTTTGTTCTATGGCATGCCTGATAGCATGCGGCATGCTTATCTCTATAGCACCCTTGGACTTCTCCAGAGGTGAGGTGGACTCACCACTCAGGACCTCTCCAGTCCCTGATAGCCCACCTTTGGCTTTACCTCTTATCCTTGGATTATGTTATAGTCCTGAAATGCCCTTTCCTCTATATGTGCCTTCCTAGTTGATTTCTTTGGGAGAAATCTTTCTGGAGTTTCTACTCCAATATCAATTTTACTCTGCCTCCTCTCTAGGTTTATGTTTATGGTTCAAATTCATTTTCTGGAGGAGAAAACTAAGAAAACAGGGACTGTGTTTTGCTTAAAGTTAGGCAATTAGAGGCCGATTTGGGCTATAATTTAGCATTAGCTAGTCATCAGAGAGGAGAAAAAAGAGAAGGATAATACACTCAACATACTAATTTAACAAATCCATTCAACGATTATGTATGAAGTGCCTATTGTGTGTTACATATGTTATGAACCTAAGTGACTCAGAGTATAATACTAAAAATTAAAGAAGATAATTAAATGGGGAAAACAGGTACTCAAACAAGTTCAAGCCAATGCATATCCATGTAGCACTACTGACAATACAAAATGGTAGGAAACAACCAAAATGCATATGAATGAATGAATGAACAGTAATGTATATGTACAATAAAAATATTCATGCATAACATGACTGAAGTACTGATACATGTAACGATCTGAATGAACATCATGCTAAGTGAAAGAAGTCAGACACAAAAGTCTGTACATTTTAAGATTCCACTTGCATATTTATAACAGACTAATAAAGAGAGATAGTATGTATATTGGTGGTTGCTCGTGGATGGAAAGAGCAAGTAATGGAGAGAAACTGGTCTGTGGATAAGAGGTTTAACTTTGTTTATTTAATTATTTTGGAGACATGGTTTTGCTCTGTAGTCCAGACTGATCCTGAACTCACTATGTAGACTAGGCTAGTCTAAGACACATGGCAATCCTCCTGCCTTAGTCTCCTGAGTGCTTGCAAGCAGGTGCCATGACACCTGGCTTATGTGGTGTTGGGGAATTGAACTCAGAGCCTTGTGTTTTCTAGGTAAGAACTCTAATCACTATGCTATTCCACCAGCACAAAAAAGTTTTTACTTTAGAGTGACTGAAATACTTATGAACTAGGTAGAGGTGATAGACAAGCAGCACTATAAATGTTGGTTTTTCAAGTGGTAATTTTTAGATGTTGTGAATTTCACTTCAATAAATTATTTTTAAAACTCAGATGGTGGGGCTGGTTCCAGGTAGAAAGAAAAAGTATTGTTTCAGATATGCTGAATTTGAGATTTTTGAAAATTTCTCCAGTTATAGATTTCTAGACAATAGCTAGAAATACAAGTCTGGAATTAGGGAGAAAGTTTAGGGCTAGAAACATATGAGAGAGAAAACAGATGAAAATTATTGAGGTAGATGAGACTTAAGGAGAATGGAATAGAGATTTTTAAATCTTAGGCCAGAACTTCTAAGAGTTAATGAAGAGGAGCCAATAAAGGAAATTAATGATTTATATCATAAGATCAGGAGAAAAAGTAAGTTACTGCAGTATCATTAAAGAGAAAATTCTAGAGGGAACAAGTGGTCAAAATATAAATAAGAGAAATAAAGCTATCATTATTCTCACATGTGTTTTTCCTTTCTCTTTTGCAATATTGAAGACTGAACCAAGGCATTTGTACTGAGTTATATCCCTAGCTTTTATTTTTATATTTTATTTTGAGATGGAGTCTTGCTAAGTTCCTAAGATGTTCAGGCAGTCCTCCTTCCTCAGCTTTCCAGAGTGCTAAAATGACATGTCTATACCACAGTGCCTGAATTCACAAGTGTCTTTTGGTGAAAAAAGCACCTATTTCTCTTAAACACTAATAAGGGCTTAAATTTATGTAGGTATGTTTAACTTTACTTGATATACTCTACAGTTTTCCATAGTGGATGTACCAATTTATAGTCTCAGAAAAACTGTTCAGAGTACTAGGTGTTCTATATATCCACCGTCAATTGGTATTGCTTGTCAAACTTTTTCATTTTAGACATCTGGTGGCATCTAACTATGAATATAATTTTCATTTTTCTAATTATTTTCGGGTCTTTTTTTGAGACAAGGTCTCACTCTGTAGCCCAGGCTGGCCCTGAACTCACTATGGAGCCCAGGCTGGCCTTGGACTTACTGCAGAACTCCTGTCTAAGTATAACCAAGTGCTGGGTTTACAGGCATGCACCACCATGCCCAGCTTAGGTGGTTTTGGGAAATCAAACTCGGGTACTTAGTGCACTTGACTTAGCGCTTGCTTTATTTTGGGCATTTGAATATAATCTTCAGTGAACTAGGATTACATGTTTCAATACAGAAAAAATTTCAAAAACATTATGTTAAGTTTTAAAAAGGTTGTGGAGCGACACATAACATAATACTGTTTATATATTTTAAATACAAAGAATAATATTATCATGCATGTATGTACATGTGTCAGTATGAGTGTGCGCTAAAGAAATATGCATAAGAATTCAAACTACCAAAATTAAGACAGACTAAGAAGACAGAAAGATGTGAATAGGAGTCTAGAAGTTTAGAAGATAAGCAGCAGACTGCAATCGCCTCTATTCTGTTTTATTTCACTTAAAATACCAGGAATGAAAACAAGAAATTTTCAGTTTGTGTATTTTAAATGTTAGGTATCTGAATGTTTTTATATTATTTCTTACTCTAGCTCTGTATTTATAATTAACTTGAAGAAATAAGACACAGAACATCCCAGAGATGTGCAGAGGCAAAGACAATGTGAAGAACATAACAGATGAGAGTGAAAGGAGAGATCAGTTTCCTTATTTAATAATGAATTGTAGAAGATCTCAAGAAGCCTTCCTACGTATGATAACCTTGAATCTAGTGTAAATCTCCCCCCAAAGTAATTCGATGTTTGCATCTATATTTTAGCATGAATGAATAATAGCAATTTTTTTGTAGTATTGGCAATTTCGCCCAGGGCCTTCACACAGAGTTACATCCCAAGTCCATTTAAAAAGTTTTGATTTTGAGGCAGATTCAATAAGTCAATAAGTTGCCCAGATTGGGCTCAAACTTGAGCTCCTCCTGTTTTAGCCCCCGGAAGTGCTGGCATTACAGGCCTATGCCACCAGGTCCAGATTATAAAAAACACTGATAACATAATCTTAAAGAGTAGTTTTCTAATAAAGAAAACCCTTTAAATCTAAATATTCATCACTCTTATATAGAAGATAGGGAGAAGTATTAACCCATCTTATAGATGAAGAAATGGAGCTTTATGTTATTTAACAGAAATGAAGTTCACAAAAAATCTTGTACAATCTTGCTTACAAAAATTGCAAAGGGGTGGCAGGAATAAAAAGGAATATATATATATATATATATATATATATATATATATATATATATATAAAACTATTAAATGAAACTTCATTGTTTTGAAGGCTATCTCTTTCATAATAAACGTATGTGATGTTCGTGTTTATTGACAGATTCATTGATTCATCCATGTATTACTAATATAATACTGTCTTTAATAAGTGGCAGACTGTAACTAGAAAGTCAAATAAGACATGGCCTTCCAACAACTTTACTAAGGGTATGACCCATATAAAATCTCTGATGAACTGCTTAGTGAGTTATACTACTTAAGGTGTGTATGTACTAAGGGGACCGTAGAAGTACAGAGTTAAAGGAGAACAGGGAGTGGACTGCTTGGTGTGTTTGGTGTGGGTGTATGCATAAAAATAAGAAAACCTAACAGTGTTATCTGGTACACATTTTTTTGAAACCTTTCAGAGATATTCTCTTCTTCTTCATTACATTTTGTAAATCATTAACATAGAAACAGCATAACATGAAAACTGAAAATTAACGCTCAACATTCTGTTTTCATGATAAACTCAAAATTGGTTGTGGGGAAAAAATATACAAAGCATGACACAGCCACTATTTGAAGTTCTTCTAATTTTTTAAAGGGGGCAGTTTGAACCCTCTTGAAGCCAAGTTAGTAATCTCTTTGAAGATCATAAATATGTAACTATTAATATTCAGTAAGATTCCTAAACTCCTTTTAACCTTAATTAACAAATAAATGTTTTTGTGGTAGTCAGAGAAATAGTAGGCTCCCTGAAGCAAAACATTAAGTTGTTTTTTAAACTGGGTTTCACTGTGGTGTTTTCGTACATGCATATAACACACTTTGACCATCTCTACCCCTTATCATGCTTCCTTGTCTTCTCCTTTCCACTCCTCTTACCCTCTTCCTTCTAATAGTCAAACTTCCACTTTCATGTCATTTTTGTTCTAGATTCTTCTTATTAAGGAAAACATGAAGCCGAATACTGCTAACAATTAGATATCTTTCATGAGAGGCTCAGAAAAATACAACTGATTACTGTCTTAGATTAAACTGAAGTACCAAATGAAAAACAAAGTAGGTACACATGTGCAGTATACTGAGATTAATTTCATTCCTATGGGTACCATTTCCTTAGATTCTTGAGCTAACAACCATTTGTTTCAAGAGATGTGAACATATGTCAAAGTCAAGCAGTATAGTTCCACAAGTTTTCTACATATATGCATTTTGAAATTGGATAAATGTTTCTAATAAATAAAATGTATAGCACTTGTGTCAATAATGACTTTATATGTAACATAAAATTTGTTCAACCAAGACATGTCAGACACTGTGCCTGATCTCAAGGGATTCGAAAATAAATAAAACAAGGCTCTTCCCTGCAGCACCTGTCTAGCAGAAGAGAGACAAGTAGAAATAATTACAATTCAAGATAATGGGGTTCTAACAGAGATATGAACAAAATACTATGAGAACATGAAAATTTCTCACTAATAAACCTATAAGAGGATAATAATATAGTTTACTATTACAAAACTATAAAAACAACAAATAACATATAAGAACCAGAGATCTTTATAGTCAAGAATAATAATGACTATTCATATATTTTAATAGTTCATACTTTAAAAAACATATATATGGTAAGATAGATGAGCCAATTTTAAGAATTGTGTTTTGTCATGTTTATTTTCCAACACAGTACCTGTTTATAGTTTTAACCTCTGGTGAATAAACTACTGTATGCATATATATCTATCTATATATATATATATATATATATACGTGTATATACACACACACACACACACACACACACACACACACACACACACACGAACGTTGATGATCACACAAATAGAACACTTCTGAGTTCAATGATACAGAATAAGTGCGGTAGATAACAGCCGAATACTTAATATCCAGTATTAAAAAGTTCCCCAAACAAAAGAAAATGAAGTGTGTTAGAGGGCTCAGTATGGAGAGCGCCTACCCACAGTGATATATATGACTCACCTTTTCATATTCTCTCTTGTTATTTGATTACCGACCACATAGAAGACATTTGGCAAGTACTTGTTGAATCAGTCTTTAACATTAGAGAATGTGTCACTTAAATCTCACTTCTCTTCCCTACCATCTTCAACTATAACAGCTTCCTAGGCATCTCCCTTTTCTTCTTTCAACGCAGCTTTGGTTGCTATACTAGTTCCCCTAAGACACTTTGATCATGTAACGTATTTTCAAATTTCCTAAATGGCTCCCTTGGATCCAGACTTTTCACTTAAAAAATGCAGGAGTACATAGTACAAAAGCCTGGCGCCAGCAAGCAGCAAATACTCCGTGCCTGAAAATGAAAGAACTGTGCTGGCAAAACTAGTTCTCCATATGTTTTATGGATGAGAATGGATTCCTACACAAAAATCAATTTGTTCTGTATTAAACAGTACAAATGTGAAAAAAGGATAATTTTTAAACACTCTGCTCAGCTCTTTAAGGTCCTGGCTGTTGTTCACTGGCTGGGTTTCTTGAAGTCCCCCCCCCCCCCCCCATACTAGAGGTTCAGCGATCTGCTAATGACTTGTGAGCGGCTCCCATCCCCACTCAGGTTTTCCCCAGAAAGAAGTGTGCCTTCCAGCCATGAGCATCTCCAAACTCTGCCTTGACTTCTTTAGCCTGATAAGGCTGTTAGGATTGGATTCTCTGGCATTCCAGCTTGGAGAATACTTTAAAGGGAAGATCTGAGCTGAGGTGGTGCTGGGTTTCCTTGCTTCCCTTCTCTGATGCCTGCAGTCTCCTAGGTCCTGTCCCTGCTGCTCATTCTTAATGCCTCCTAAACAAGTGTGCATTGGTTCAGTTTTTATAGCTGTTTCTGGAAGGCAGGCTAGTCCAAAACAAGCAGTCGGCCAGACCTGAAGTTTATCATGGAAGTTGTCAGCTGGCTTCCTTCCTTTTATCTTTAAACATTCCATCAATGGTTATTTTACAATGTGTCTCTTTAATGACATTCCATCAGTGGTTAATTTATATTTTATCTTCATGATGCCAACATCTGATGTTTTTCATACACTAAATCTATCGTTTCTTTCTTCTTTTATCTTTTTTTCTTTTTTTTTTTTTTGAGACAGGATCTCACAATGTAGTCCAGGCTGGCCTTGGACTCAGCAATCCTCGGGCCTCAGGAGGGCTGCAATTACTGGGTTTACAGCCGTGTGCCATTCCTCCTGCCCCAACTCTGTCACTTCTGTTACCTCTCACTCAGGGCAGTTTGCTTTCTTGTGTGTTTGGTGGTACTTTATCATGAGGTTATATTTGAATTATTTAAATATCCTAGAAGTCTAAGGTGAAGATGTTTTCTCCAAGAGTGGCTGTGCTTGTGTCTGCTCAGGAGCAGGGTGTGTTACAGACCTGGGATGTATAGTCTCCTGCTATCTTCTTTAAAAATTATTTCACCATCTTTTTCTTGCCTGATCTGTATCTTTTCTGATTTTTTAGTAATTGTGCTTTGTATTAAGCACAAAATCAAAGACAACATCCAGCTTTGACAAAGTGCTAAAAAATTATTACTGCCTTTGTTCTGGAAATTCGACTAGTGCTTTAAAGTGCTAGTGCTAGTATAGCTTTTACTGCTCTTGGCAAGCATATACAAACAAACAGCAACAGTGAAGGAATATAAATCTCGTGATTTATAAAATCAGCAATGTAAGCTCTAAAATACAAATCATAATTCTATTTATTCTTTGACATTAAAACATTATTTGGAAAATCAAAACAGAAACAGACAAACAAAACCAATGCACTGTACCTAATAAGGAGACTTAACAGCTACATGACTGGTTTTGCTTACCCCTTCTGTCCACCATTTTGGTTTAATTATCCCACTAAGGAGTTAATGGTATTGAATTATGAATTATTGAATTATCCTCCCTTCATAATATATTTGGTTTTGTGTTTCCCCATTATTTCTGAACTTGAATTTTATACCTAAATGAATTACACTGAAAACTTCTAAAGGGCATCATATTCTTAATATTGGGGCCATTCCCAATCTACACTATTTTTTACAAAGATAAATGAAGTTACCTCTTCTGAGTGAATAATTTTACCAACTGACAAGTCTAGGTGAGAGGTTATAGATACTTGGGCAGCAGTTAAAACTGAGATTGAAAATGAAGAGATTTAAAAAAATGACTAGAATGAAAAGCAAATTTAAGAGAAGTAACTTTGGAAATAACCTGACAGACCTAGCCAATGACAGCATGTAACCGGCATATTCAGTTGTACATCATAATGTCAGCCTCTTTTCATGCATTCAATGAATGAAAAGGTATTTTTCTAACCCCTCAATTAATCAGCTCTATCTGGTCACATTTTCTTGTGTGAAATAACTAGTAGTTTCTACTGAATCTAACTCTTTTTCATTGCTTTTGATTCTAAAATCACAGGAATCTAAAGTAACAACAATAAAAACCCCCCACAAAACATCATGTAGTGGAAATATATCTTACAGATCAAAATTTTAAGGAAGGGAACATAGGCTTCATGTAAGTCTTTAAATTAGCTTAGAAGCTTCTCACTGCATCTTTTTGACATGTTTAATATTAAAAATGGATGGTCTTGGGCTGGAGGAATAGTATAGCTGATAAAGCACTGGCCTACCAAGTATAAGGCACTGGATTCAATTCTCTAGTACCAAATACATTGGGTGTGGTAGTGTAAGCCTATAGTCCTAGCACTCAGAAGGTCAAGGCAGAAGGATTGTTGCAAGTTCGAGTCCAGCCTAAGCTACTGAGTGAGTTCAGAACCAGCCTGGACTAGAGTGAAACTGCCTCAACAACGAACAAAATTCTTTTTTAAATTGAAGGTCTTGACAATTTTTTAAAAAATTGAAATCACTAGTAATGGCAATATAATTTTAGGTTTTAAATAGTTGAAAATAGAAGTTTCTTTGTCTTTTATTGACTTTTTTTCTCTTCTTTCTTTTTTTTCTTTTTCTTTTTCTTTTTTTAAAATTTTTTCTTTTTGAGGCAGGATCTTGCCCTTAGTCCAAGCTGATCCTGAACTCACTATGGAGCCCAGGCTGGTCTTGAACACAAGGCAATCCTGCTGCCTCATCCTCCCAAGTGCTGGGATTAGAGGTGTGCCACACCACACCTAGTTTATGTGATGTGAGGGAATAGAACTCAGGGCCTTGAGCTTGCTAGGTAAGTACTTTAACTGCTGAACTATTCCTCCAGCCCCTGGGATAAATATTTTTAATGTGGTGTTGAGGAATCGAACCCAGGCCCTTGCATGCTAGGCAAGCTGTCTAACTGCTGAGCTACATCGTCAGTGCCTAATGCCATATATTTAGAAAGAGATTTCAACTTTTGATTGTAAAAATAGTAATCATTAAGAAAAAAGTTTTTAAAGTGAAAAGTTCAAATATGTGTGTGCATTTCCAATATTTGAACTCTATGATTAACATTTTCATGTATTTCTTGTTAGTCATTATTTTTCCCTATACATGGATTTTGTTAATGCACAAAGTAATCAAATAGTATATAAAATTTTGTTCCTTTTTTCTCTCACTAAACATTAGGTCATAGAATGAATTCCATTTTTTAAGGAATGTGGATATGTAAATTCAGACATTGATAGTTATCTGTGATTTATCCTTGAAAAGCTGCTTTTGGAGAAAATGTGAGGACTTGGGAGTCATGCATTTGTGATTGTCATCTGCCCACTGCTTAGTTCAACTAATAAGCTAAAAAATATACCATAATATGTATACTCTTCAAGATAAAGTTATGCCTCACCTTTTGAGCTGCAAGATGGAGGGCTGTTCTTTGGCTATGGTCAGTTCTATTGACCTCTGCTCCTGCCTTCAGCAGAGCATCTGCACAGTCTAATCTGTCAGCCAGCACACAATACATAAGTGGTGTTCTCCCAAATTGGTCTTCTTTGTCTTTAAGAGCAGAGTCACCTATAAGTATAAGAAACACAGTGTTATTTGAGAGCTGTGGTTATTACTAACATGAACAGGCACTGCATTTAGTAGGTGCTTATTGTTAAGCACTGTAAGTATACTAAATGCATTATTTCACTTTTCTGTGAGGTAGATACTACCTTTCTACAATATAGGAAACTGAGGCACAGTTAAATAACACATTTATATTCACAAGGAAAGTGAAGAAGGAAACTATAATTCAAACTGGTGACTCAGAGGTCATATAAATATTATAGAGTAAACATTTTGGAACTTACGGTCTGCCCTTATCCCTTAATTTTGTCAATGAATGCTTATTTAGTGCCAACCATATGTTAGGCATTGTGTAGGTTTTTATGAGTGGCATAAAATCAGTAAGGTTACAGAAGAAATAAACATTACTATAAAGCAGTAGGATCTAATTGATATTTATTGAACACTTTGTCTAACGACAGCCAGATAGGATCCTCTAAAACACTTATGAAGCAGTCACCATAATAAATCATATGCTAGTTCATAAAATCAACATTAAAAGTTTCAAAATGCTGAAGTCATAACAAGTCTGTTCTCTAATAATAATGTAATTAGAAATTAATGACAGAATAACAGGAAATCACAAAATATGTGGGAATTAAATAATCTATTTCTAGATATCCCATTAATTAAAAAGAAAATCTCAAGAGAATTTAATAACTTCATTAAATGAATTAAAATAAAAATATTGTTACAATGTTCTTACTGTCTCCATGAAGGAAGCTTTAAAAAATAGCATTGTCTTGTATTAACTTGTATTAGAGTAGAACAATAGTCACAAATCAATGACCTATGTTTCTACTTTAGTATATTTAAAAAGAACAAGCTTAACATAAACAAGCAGAAGGAATAACAAAAACAAGAAGAGAAATTACTGAAATTAAAATCACGAAAAGAACAGAAGAAAACAACGAAGCTCAAAATTAGTTCTTGAGAAACAAAACTGATAAATTCATAATTGGGTTCATCATTCAAAAATACTAGGCACAAATTTCCAATATCAGGAATGACAGAGGGATTATTACAATAGAGCCTGCAGACATAGAAGGGGATATAATACTTTCAGTCCATAAATTTACAATATGTGAAATGGATAGAAGAGATAGATAATCTATCAGTAATTTGCTAAAGGTATAGACATATGCAACAGTAATAGATATAGATACATGCAAATTTTCAGATAGTGCCCCAGATATCCACTTCCTAATGTGGAAACCTTATATAATCTGTTAAGTATGGACAGGAGGTATCACAATGAGAGGATATCATACCTATGATTAGGTTGTTACATGGCAAATGTGAGGGAATTTGCAGATGTAATTAAGTCATTAGTCATTTCAATTCAAGCTAATAAGAGAAATTAGCTTAGGTATGTACATATGTAAGTATGTATGTATGTATGCATGGTGATGATAAGGGTTGAACCCAGGGCCTTGTATATGTCAGGCAAAAGTTCTACATCAACTTTACTCCCAACCCCTTGAGTTTCTTTTTAAAAAAAATTAGAGGTCAGAGATGAGAGAAGTTGCAAAGATATGAAGCAGTAGATATGTTTCCTGCTGGCCTTGGTAAAGCAAGCTGCCGTAAAATTCAAAGCTGTAAGAAGGTGAATTCAGCCAACATGTACTTGGAAAAGAATCCCAAGACCACATCCTGGCTGATACTTTGAAGCCTTGGGAAGCCTTGAGAAAAAGATGTAGCTAAGGCATGTTAAGATTTCTAATCCCCAGAAACTGTGAGGCAACAAATATATTTTGTTTTAAGTTTCTGGTAGTGTGTTTTACAGCAATAGAAAATTAATATAGTGCAATATCTGTTAAAGAAATTCATAGTTAATCCTACCTAAAAATAATGTAAACTAAGACCAATGCATTGAAAAATTCTCAGAAGAAATTTTTC
Source organism: Ctenodactylus gundi (assembly GCA_004027205.1). NCBI lineage: Eukaryota > Metazoa > Chordata > Mammalia > Rodentia > Ctenodactylidae > Ctenodactylus > Ctenodactylus gundi. The sequence continues at coordinate 276,213 of PVKB01000207.1, forward strand.
CAGAAACAGACATGTAGTTCTGATGTGACAGAAAAGCAAAAAGAAATAGAAGGATAAAGGATAAACTATTTTAAAAAATAAAATGGGAGGACTCACTATTATTTCACGATATACCGTAAAGGTACAGTAAGATAGTGTGGTAGGGGCAGATAGACACAGGTCAATATAACAGATCTGAGAGAATAGAAACAAGACACACGCATGTATATGTATCAACTTCTTCTTCTTCTTCTTCTTCTTCTTCTTCTTCTTCTTCTTCTTCTTCTTCTTTTTTTTAGTACTGGGTATTCTACCACTGAACTGCATCTTCAGTCCTTTTTATTATTTATGTGAGACAGGTTTGGGGGACTCAAACTTGTTACTCTCATGCCTCAGCCTCCCTCAGTGCTAGAATTTTGTGTATGTGTCACCACATCCAGCTGATGATCAATCAATTTTGATAAAGAAGCAAAGGTAAGTCAATGGACAGTCTTTTAAACAAATGGAGCTGCAACAATTTGACATTTATACAGAAAATCAAAAAAAAACCCCAAAACTTTCAACCTGTACTTTTGTACTTGTCTTGTTTAGCTCAGGTGATATAATCATAACTAAGTACCACAGATTGATTTATAAGCAACAGAAATTTTTCCCCCAGAAATTTATTTTCTGTAGTAGTAAACATGGAAAATCAAGTATCAGGGTGCCAGCATGGTTGGCTTCTGGTGACGGGTCTCTTCTGGGTTTCAGAAGGTTATCTTCTTCTGTCCTTACACAGTAGAAAAAGAGAGCTGGGAACTGTCTTTTCATTACTCCACTTCCATCTACAAATGCTTCATTCTCATGAGGCCCTATCTCCTTATTATCACAATGGGAGTTCGATCTCAATATAAATCCTTGGAAGATATATAAACATTTAGTTCATAATAGTGTCATATGCAAATTCAGAAGGTAAAACCTGTAAGTATGTAAAACTTAAAAGCAAAGGTAAAAATCTTTGTGACCTTGGGTTAGGCAAAGATTTCTTAGATACACTGTCAAAGAAATATACACGAACAAACCAATTAATTGAATTTCATCCTAATTTAAAAACCTTTGGTGTCTAAAACCATTGTGAGAAAATAAAAAGATAAGCCACAAACTGGGAGAAAATATTTGCAAGCCACATATCTGATAAAGCCTTCTTTCCAGAGTAAAGAACATCAAAACTAAATAATGAAGAGCACATAATGAAATTAAACGAAGGGCAAAAAGTCTGAATAGACATTTCACCAAATAAGCATATGAAAAGACATGCAACATCATTAATACAGAAGGAAATGTGAATTCAATCCAGAGGTGATACCATTATGTAGCTATTAGAATGTCTAGAATGAAAACAATACCAAAGCAAACCTGACAGTATCAAATGCTGATAAGCACATAGAAATACCAGACCCCTCAGGCACTGCTGGTAGGGATTCAAAACAGTAAGCCACTATGGAAAACTGCTTGTCAGTTTCTCACCAATTCAAATATACTCCTACCTCATGGCCTAATGGTCTCCCACCTAGGTATTTACTCAGAAAAAAACAAAAGCTGAGAAGTGTTTAGTCACACACACACACACACCCCAAAGGCTGTATGAGGCATTTATGGTAGTTTTGGGTATAACTGTTAAAACTAGAAATATCTCAATTGTCTGTAACTGGAAAACAAGAAAACTGTATCAAATCCATACAAGGGAATACCACTCAGCAATAAAAAGGAATGAACAACTGAATCATTAAACAACATGGAAAAATCTCAAATGCTATATGCTAAGGGAAGTAATCGGTCTCAGCAGGTGCACATTGCATGATTCATACACAGCATTCTGGAAAGGGTAAAACTCTAGGAAAGAAAACATACCAGCAGTCACTAGGGGCTAGAATGTAGAAAGGAATTCACTAGGAAGAGACACAGGGGGGTCTTTTGGAGGGGGGGGTGCGGGGGTATTTTAGAATTATCATGTAACTTGATTATAGTGGTAATTATATGATTTGCAGAAATTAAATAACTATATACTAAAAGGGAGAGATTTACTATAAGATAGCTCATATAAACTTCACTTAAAAACAACAAAAATAAATTGTTTGCCAGATACTTTAAATGAAAAAAGTTGCTATTTTTTGTTCCAGCTAATGATCAAGTACTTACTACTAGGTGAACGTAATCATGTTTGTACTGAGCACGAGGGGAGCCACTTACTTCCAAGGTGACTTGGCCTGCATGCTGTTAAATGGGGAAAGCAGACTGACCAAACGCAATGTTTTCTTTGGGGAAACAGCACTGTTGGAGAAGTAGAATGGGTTGCACTTCTACCTAGATTGCTTTGTGCTGAAAACTAAGCTTCTGCTTTATTTTTGAAAAGCACTTCAGTACATATTTAAATTTTGGACATATTGGGACCTAGAAAGTCTCAATAGCCTCTTAGACTTTGATAAAACATGTTCCCATATATACTGGTAAGAAAGCAAGAAAGGCTACTGCTCTTGAAATTGAAAGAGCTTTACAAATATATTCAGGCTGTGCATAAGTCCTAGAAAAAGCACACACTCTTTTTCAGAACACTGGTCTCGAAGATGGAAGTAAGTTTGACATTTGATTCAACATGTCTGGTAACAGGGTTTCTGAGTGGTAGAACAGTGCTAGGAATTAATCTCTCCATAAGGGCTTCCAATATCTAGTCCAGAAGATTCTTCAGACCCTACCACCTCATTTGTAGATAAGATCTCACTGAAATTCAAATTTACTACAGAATTAAAAGGAAATGCAAATAAACATTTTATTCCTCCGAACTGGGGATTGAACACAAGACCTTTGCTCTGAGCTACATCCCATGTCCTTCCTTTTTAAAAAATCTTAAACAAAAATTTTATTCACTAAAATCAATTAGTATTTACTGAAAGAATATAAAAGATATCTAACATGAAATTTTAAAAGATGTCCACTTAGCGCTCACTACAATTGTTTTTACTCATGATGTGAATCTATTTCTTATATTATGACATGAATCATTATTAATTTGAAATTCAAAGAAAAGAGCACAAAATTTGGACTGTTATTAAATTACTAAACTCAGAAAAATTAATAGAGTTCACTTTGAATTATCTTATACAAGCCCTACTTTAAATTTCTTTGCTATGTTATTTTTCAAGAAAAACAGACTCATCATATGAAAAATCCCCATAGTGTATTTGGATACAGCTGTTTTCTTAATTTTATTAATGTAATTACTAAATTTCTCCATTCTGCTTGGGTTCACATTATATCTTTACTCTGTGGATCCTCCTTTACACATACAGGTAACTTCATTATATAAAAACAGGTGAGGCAAAAAGAAACAATATATTAAAAACCTAAGTTGCTAGGCTGAGCTCAAACTTGCGAACCTCCTGTATTAGCCTCCCCAAGTGCTGGAATTACTAGGCCTGGTTAAATTCTGTTCATAGTTTAGAGCCCATCTGAAGTCCAAGTGAGAAACATAGAGAATGTGTTATAGTAAGACTAGGCTGTAGCCGTCTTTCAGGAGTAATGAGCACACTATCTTTGTCTTATTTTTTATAGTTATGCAGATAGGAGAAGGTGCTACTAGCAAGATTACAGTAATTAATATCATAATTTCCCTTACAGTAGGATTCTTCCTTGGGGGTTATAGTAAGACAGAGGATTTAGAATCTATAATCACAAGAATAAGTGCAGAGAAACAGACTATTAGCACATCTTAGGACAATCCTAATTGATTAGGATCCTCAAGGTCAAAGTGAAGTTAGCATCATGGGGCTACTAACTTTATCTTTTAAGAGACAGTACTTCAGGCAAGTGGCACACTCTTCCGAAACCAGCTGTAAGGTACGGGAGAATTTCCAACCTTTGCTTCAATCCGTGACAGACTTTGGTTTTGAGTAACCGTACCCCCATTTCTCCAAAGAAGGCTTGAGGTATGTCACCATCATCTAGTATGTTGTGCCTTGAAGGCAAAATTTTGTCTATCTGAGTAACTTGAAAATATATATTCCTTACTCATCATCAGAAAAAAAAAAAAAAAAAACCATTCAGCATCAGGAGGTTCTGTTTTGGGTAGCTTGGAGGTGGTTTGGTAGCAGAGATAGTCACTTTCCAGCTAGTTTCTAAGTAATAAGGTGCTATCAGGTACAGGGAAACTCAAAAAGGTCTATGCCTTTATTTATCCTACTCCTTCTTAAATTTTTTTCAATTGTAACACTCAGCTGATACTTATCAAGTTGACACCATAACTTATTTTGAAGGTCAAATATTGCTTGGAAATATGTGGTAACTGCAACACGTCGTACAAGTGTAGAGCTTAGGACAGAAAGGAGTAATCACTGGGTGCCATCCATTTAAATTTGCATTTGTGTAAGGAACAGTTAATATAGAAAACAGCTGGATATGTGCTGAGTTGCTTTAATTATTCCAGCATCTGTGGAGACAGCCTCTAATCCATGACCAACTGGTGCTTGCTGAACTGGGACTGGCATTCTACATGTGCTCTCTCTGAACACATCTCGGCACACTGAGCTGGAACCATGACGGAAGCCATTGTTCCACAGCACTGTTACATTAAGGTTAGCTGAAGCAAATAACCTGCATGGTGAATGGACTGGTATGTGTAGGAACCAGAGCTCCAGCTCCTGTAAAAAGAAATGACTGTGAGGTGACTGTTATGTCCATGTACAAAACGGCTATATCACCATACTGCCCGACACAAATAAGGCACTCTCTACTGATGTCATGTTGCTTGTTCTAAAATGTTACCTTCATATAACATCAAAGATACATTTACTTCATCTGCCTTCCACTCACTTCTCATTGCAAAATTTCATATTGTCACAACTTGGGAAGTAACTCTGTTGTCATTTAAAAAACATCTGCTTTCTTATTGTTAAAGAGAAACAATGCGGAAATGACAGAAAGGACATGGGACTCATCATCAAACAACTGGCCTGAACTTCAGCTATGTTGGTTATGAGCCATGCAGCTAAACTCCTTCACTTCTGAGCCTTAATATTCTAATACATAAAATAAGAAAATAAGTAAAATTTAGAAATCAGGGAGAAAAATTTAAACCCCACCAAAATGTAAAAAGAGAATAATAACATGGTGCTCCACCCTGCTATTTAATGTGTTCTTAAAATTATGGAAAATATATTGCTATGTCACAATTTCAAAGCCTTTGGTAATTGATTCCATATAACTAGCTTCCTTTGTAATCCTGTATATTGTACGTAAGCTATTAAAAATATAGTTTTCCTGAGAAGTCTATAAGTCAAAATCAAAAGTAAAGAATGAATGGGGGTTGGAGCACAGTGTGAAGACCCTGAGCTTCAGCTCCAGTATAACAGTAAGTACATTGGGATATTATTTGAAAATAGCCTATACGTATCTTCTTGTATACTTTAAACTCTCTTTAAATTATGTATAATATAGTAGACAATGTAAATAGCTGGTGTACTTCACTACTCAGGTAATGAGGACAAGAAAAAATTCTGTACATGTACAGTACTGAAAAGATTTTTCTGGGGCTAAAGGAACAGCATAGCAGTTAGAACACTTGCCTAGCAAGCACAAGGTCCTGGGTTAGATTCCCCAGCATCACATAAACCAGGCATGGTGGCACACACCTGTAATCCTAGCACTTGGGAAGCTGAGGCAAGAGAATTGCAGTATGTTCAACGTCAACCTGGATTACAGAGAATCAAAAGAATTTTTTTTCTGAATATTTTGAATTTGCCATGAGTTGAATCTGTGGATGTGTAACACAGATACAATGAGGGCTGAATATACATTTATAAGCACATATGTATATAAGGAAACACAGATAACAGTTAATAGCACTAATATTTAAGGTAAGGGCTGTGGTAAAGGAAGAAGTACCTTTGAACTAGAGCCTGAGGCTGGGGGTATAGTTCTGAGGTTAGAGCACTTGCCTAACATATGCAAGGCCGTGGGTTTAATTCCCCAGCAACACATAAAGAATAGCAGGACATGGTAGCACATACCTGGAATCCTAGCACTTGGGAGGCTGAGGCAGAAGACTGCTGTGAATATGAGGCCAGCTGGGAATATATAGTGAGTTCAGGACTAGCCTGGACTATAGAGACCCTTTCTCAAAAAAAAAAAAAAAATTACATAGAGCCTGTACTGCCTGTACTGTGCTACTTATAGGATTCATTGCCTCATTCAGCAACTGAAATGGAATATGTTAAAAATAAGGGGAGGAAAAAACTCAGAGCTCATGCTTGCTCAGAACATAGGCAACATGATAAACATTGTGAAAGAATAGAATGGTGCTGCCTGGTCACCATCTCACTGAACATAAACCATACTGTGAGCAGCAATGACTATGTCAACCACTATACATCAGGCATATTTACAACTTTTCTTTGTTTCACACAAAGAAAATAATACTCATCCCTCTATAGCATTTGGTGCTTCACTATGAATATATATCTAAAAATACTGAGGACTAGATGATTTTACTCTGAGTCCAATACGATATAACAACATTCACACGGTACTACTTTTTCTGGCTGTCCATCAGGCGCCACAGGAGATGTTTCACAGCCATTATCTCATTTAGCACTCACACAAAATATTAGATGTTTAGATGAAGAAACTGAAGTTGAAAAAGGACTACATGACTTAGCTAATGTAATACTGCTAATAAATGACAGAACCAGAATTAAAAACAGGTTTATTTGACTGTAAAACCCATATATGTTCTCTTACACTATGTTATATAGTATTGAAATAAACTTACTAATTACTAAATACTATTATTAATTACATTTTTGGCATTCATTCAAATTATTAAATTTGATATTAAAATTAAAAGCTATATTTTTATAAATACTAACCATATCATATAGATTTTATATTATATGCTTATATTTTTAGGGCTCAGATTTAAACAAGAATACATGTGAATTTAGGAAGTAGCAGGTTATGTCAGAACATTAATCCATTGTATTAATTTAAACACTAAGAATTGCTACTGAAATGATGTCTCATTCAGAGAAGGCAGTCCTCCTCCAAGACAATGGGAAGCATACAAAGTGTTCGATTTAATTAGTTGTGTAGGTAGAAAGAGACAGTCATTTGTTTCCATGGAGTCAAACATATCACTGACACACTTCTCCATGGAAACAGAGAAGGGAAAACAGAAAATACTAAAGTGAATGAATTCACTGAACAGTTGGTGAACAAAGATTTCAGGGAAAAAAAAAACTGTGACACCATGTCACTAGTTTAGAAAATTAGCACATATTTAGAGACCATCACATGTGTACTCTGTAGAAGGATGTTGCAAATACATTGAAATTCTGGATGAAACAGCTATTGTTTTTGCATGAATATACAAGTGTTAGGAAATGCCACAGAGCAAAGGTGTGACTGTCTACCCACAGAAGGCATGATGGCACAATCCTCACAAGATGAGCAGAGTTCCTCAGTCAATAACCAGCTAGGAGTTCCTCAGATAAGTTGATAGAAATCACAGGAGATCAATCTTATCAATAAATTTATTAGCTCTATACTGGCTCCACAACATGATTTTTTTTTGTGTGTGTGTGTGTGTATTAAAGGTTTTCTCTTTGAGGCTATAAAATTACAGGAAGGTCTTGAGCTTTACAATGAAACACATTAATTAATTTGTATAACTGGTTATATAGTATTTTTAATTTACAATATACCATACAAGTTTCTTTACTTCATAGGTTATAATTTTCATATAAATAATGACCCACTCATTTCACATGGTTCCTTTTCTTGAGGCTTTTTGGTTTAAAATGTTTATTTCTTTCTGAAATTTAGTCACAACTTAACTCTCAACTTAATTCAGTCTAATTCAGTTTTATTCCTAGCCCTCAAGAGGATTATAGACTATCAGGAAAAAAGGATACTTAGAAATGAATATAATATCTATTCATGCCTTCTACACATATTTTTCATGTGCTGTTATGTCCCAAATACTATGCTGGATTTTGCGGATATGGTGGTGAATTAAACAGACCTAGCCCATCAGCCCACCTTCATGGAGACCATTTGCTTCTAGAAGACATTATAATAGTCACATACAGAAATATACAGTTACATAACATGACAATATCTATGAAAGAAAACGACAGAATGCCAAAAGGAGAGCACAATGAGTAGATTTCACTGAAATTAGACTGTTGAAGCAGGTCCCTTTGAAGAAGTAACCTAAGAATCCAGACCTGCAGAGTGACTGTAGTCAGACAAAGGGAGGAACAGCCTGTCAAGTGAAAGCCTTGAGATGAAAAAGGGCTGGGCAGGTTTGAGAAGCTGGAAGAAAGCATGAGAGTGGTGAAATGTGAGAGAAAGAAAGAGGCACATGTAGATTTTAAAATTTTATTCAAAGTACAATGGGAAGAACTTAAAGGGTTTTGAGCAGGAAAGTTATATAACCACATCTACATTTTCCAGGTCAAAGAAAAATAGAAGATTTAGTATAAAAAAATTTAAAAATGGCATAACAAAATTGCAGTGTTATAGGTGTACATACAGCAGCAAAACAACAAAATAATGATTCCTAGAGAATGAAGACAGGCGCTGGGACTACAGCTCTGTTGCAGAGTGTGCTTAACATGTACAAGGCCTTGGGATTGGGCTTGCTAGGCAAGCTCTTCAACCACTGAGCTACGCTCCTAGCATTTGCTTTATTTTAATAAAAGAATGGACTAAAGTTTAAAAAATGAGGGAACAATGGGTATAGACGGCTCAAGAAACTTGATTTTGGTAAGAGAGTGATAACTGACTGACTTCCTATCCATCCCTCTGGTTTTTCTTTTCAGGAACCGTGTACCCTGAGCTTTGGCGGGGCCTGACACTACCCATGCAAAGACTTTCCGAAGTTTCTTTTGTCTCAGGTATGGCTGTGTATAATTCTATTCTCCCTCCTTAATGACAAACTGCATTCCCATCACTGTCTCTCCCTTCTTGCTGACTAAGCTCTGGCTACAAAGACAGTATTTGCCTTTAACCCAGAAACAGAAGCCAGACTGAAGCTGAGGATGACAGAATCAAGCTCTGGCAGCGTCCGTAGCTGATGCTGTGAAGCAAAGATGTCACCCACCTCAGCCTTCCCATGTACCTTTCTTCTGTTACCAGACCAAATCTGTGTCCTACAAGCTGCTGTTGTAGCAGTTGAGCTGTGTACTAATAAAATTGTGAGAGAAACTTGCAAGACAGTGCAATACATAGAGACAGATGAAAAACGGGGAAAGGATTTTTAAATAATAGAAACAACAGACTATGCTTAAATGTTAACATGAAGAATTTAGAATACAGGAAGACCGAAGATGTGGTGATCTAAGGTTTTTTAAAAATGAGCAAATTCCCTTGTATGATAGGAAGGGGAAGAACACAAAGTTCATGAGCGAGAAGAGGACTTTAGTAGAGGCTCTGCTTTACCAGGAAGAGGACAGGTGCAGACGTAGGATATTTGTAGATACCATGCTCAAAGATGAGGGAGTTCCTATTTAATGTCTTCACTTTCTCTCGGGAGCATAAAGTACCATGTGAGAGTGGAGGGAAGCGAAGTTGGCTGTCGCAGGATTCAGCAGAGTGGGAAGATATAAAACATTCATTATGGAGAAATGTGGCGTGATGAGTAGTTCAGTGTTGAGTGTGTATTTGAAGTGGGGAATCATGAATTTCTCTGTCATCAATCTTTCAGCCATATTTAACTGCTCTGGGGTTGCCAGGAGTAGACAGATTAGACCCACCCAGAGCTGGGACCACAAAATCCATGTGAAACCAAGGTGAAGAAAAAAAAAAGAATTTTTCCAAGGGAAGAATTTTAATAACAGAATTTTAATATTTTAATAATATGGAATCAGCAGAATAGTGAGAATGGTAAAGACAGAAACAAGTGATTTTAAACCACACAATAAACACATTGAAAGTCTCAGGGAGGTTGAGTAGCTACTGTTTCTTATTAGTAGGCTGGAAGCAAAATGGCAGATTATTCCAAGACTGTGGAAGATGTCAAGTTCCCAGCAGGAACTTGTGAAGAGAGGTAACTGAGGTGGACTGAAAACGTCTCTGCAGAGGAAGAGAAATCTCCACAGAGTTTCTTAAACAGTTTTGTTTTTGAAGATGAGTAGGAGTTTGTTTATTAGAGAGGGCAAGATAGTAGAAGAAGAGAGGGAAGAAATAGGGTTCGTAGAGAAAAAAACAAGGCAAAATATGTGGTGTAGTGGAGACTTGAAGTAACCGCTACCCTCCCGAGAGGTCAGGGTATGTGGGTAAAATTTCCCAGAAAATTTTAGATTAACACTAACAAAGTCCCTTAGGACACAGAGTTGTTATCACAGTATTTGAATTTAAGGTGGTGCTTACCTGTGATGAGCCGCTGAAGAGCACTCTTATCTCCATTAACCGCAGCTGCATGAACTTGGGATGCTAATGAGGAGCCACTAAGGGGAAAGTTCTCTGACTTGTTCATAGTTTTCTCAAGGATTGGAGCTGCCTGAAATAGATTTAGTCAATGAGTACATGTAGGAAACATTTCTGGAACTTGTTTCATCAGTTTCAAGGGGGTATGTTTCAAACATGGTTTACTAGAAGTATTTAACTAGAATAAAAACAAGCTACAGTTCTAGTCCTAGAATTGCCAAAATGTGGCAAATAAAGTGATGTTGCTCATACATAAAATGAAAGGATAGGATACTATTAAGACCCTTCTCAGGGACAGAGGAAAGAAAACTCAATATGTAACATTAGATGCAAGATTTAAGTCACAATGACTTCTAAATTAATACAGGTAATATGATTCCACATAAAACTAAATACCAGAATTCATATTTAAAATTAAGGTGTAGATCAAGCCAAAAGACAGGTATGCTATAAACTCAAGGTCAAGTCAAAATCAACTAGATTTAACACATAGTTGTTTTCTTCATACCCATAAAAGGTGCAGAGGGTTTTTTGTTGTTGTTGTTGTTGTTTTTTTTTTTCCTTAGTCCACCAGGGAAATATATCAAGCTGGATGTTTCGAACTTAAGATCTTTTCAGAACACCTTATTTTTAGGATTAACCATATTTTACTAAGGAAAATTCTGTTTTGTAACAGTCTTGTTTTTTTAAAGACCCTTTTATGATTATATCAATTACATAGGAAAATAGCGAGTTTCCTCTCAGAAGGGTGTTCAGTCAGAGGCTGGACTATCAAATATAGCAAGAATTCACACAACTGATGGGAAGGAGAGAGGAAAAAGCATATTAAAGATCATAATAATCCTTCCTAAACCTAAGACACTCTATCAAATTTCCACAGTTGAAGGCCTACAGGGACGAAGCAGATAACAAGGGTTAGAAATGTAGGCATCACAGGGATCATGGCAAACTAGAACATATATACTTATGTAACGCTGTTCATCAATTCCAGTTAACTGTTAAATGAAGGCAAGCAAGTCCTCTTCCAATTTCACCTAAATACATGTTGTGCCAAGTTGTGCGCCTTTTGGGGGATTTGAGAGTTTTGTCCCACAAACACTTTTGATCCACAACAAATGTGAAGTACTTGTCTCTGATAAAGATTTTTGGTTCAAATTCTGCCTTACAGAGAAAATATTTTTGGATTACGGCAAATGTTAGCTTCTTGTGACTTTATTTGCTGGCAATCTGAGTTAACATCCTGACAGAAAATGTGGAGGAAAATGGTGTTTTAAGGCTTTTCTGCCATTATCTGACATGTCAGAAAAAGAATCACTCTCATTTTTAGGGTTACATTAAAATCGCTTCGGAGAAGATCCACGACTGGGGTGAGTAAATATATCTGAATTACAGGCCAGGTTGTTCATAATCAGCACTGTGTCCTTACAGCACTTCAGGTTTCTAATAATCTATAAAATAGAAAAATGGTAAAGAATAGATTCTGTTTATTCACTTGACAAGAGTCATCTATGTGGTCAGCATTGTTCTGAATCCCACAACTGTCATTTCAAATTCTGAGTAACCAGAGTTTTAGGCATACTGAACCTCAAAAAAGTCCTTTACGTATTTTGAAAAGTGTATACATTTCATCTCACAATTTACAGCACTCAAGGTGGTAAAATGTATATAGTTGGTGCTCAGTAAATGTTTGCTGAATAAAAAGTAAAAGGCAAAGTACTAAGTCCAAATGGTTGGCAAGGTCAAAGTTTAATTTCTTGGAGTAATGAGTTCATACTCATGAATCTTTGCTTTTTAAATTATTATTATTATTATTTTTTGCCTAAACAGATACACCTTTATTTAAAAGTTTAGAAACTGGGTTCAGGCTTTTCTTTTAATTTCTGATTTCAATTATACTTGGACCCTGTCAGAGGTAAATGAGTAGTATAGAAGCCAGAGCACTGCACTTGCAGTGAGAGCTCAGTAAGTCTTGGCTCTGCCACTGTCTTACTTTGTCACCCTGGAAAAGCCATTACTCTAGTGCTCTTTTTTTAAAGCACAAATGTATTTCTTAGTGCTTTTTGTAAATTTTTTAATATAGATGAAAACAAAAACCACTTTTTAAAAGTGCTACAAAAATGCAAAGATATCCTCATCTTTAACCTGTTATAAAACATGTTACTGTAATAAATGATGAATAACTGTAACTATACTAGTGGTATTGTAGTCACACACTAAGCTTCCTTTGGTCTCATTAGGTTCTTAGTTGCGAATAGGTGGTTATCCTTAAGGACACGTGTCTGTGTGTTTACAGAAGATCCTGGAGAGCTACCAAAGGCCAGGTTAAGATTCTTGACTGCTTGGCCAAGGAAATACGTAATAATTCTGTAGGCGGACTCCATGCATTAGAAGCGATCATTTGGCACGGAGTTTTTAAAGAGCTTACGATGTGTTTCCCGTCCTTTACCATATCTAATCCTTATAAGAGCCCGCAGAGCCAAATGGAAATAAGATACTGATTCAGTAAGGGCCTTAGTGGTGGCTTCTATTACAAGTGGCTTTAGCGCAGAAAGAGGAGGCGGCAGGCGAAGAGGTCAGTGATGGTGGCTCAGGCCACGGCTCCAGCAGAAATGAGTCTACGACAACGGCTAAGGCGATGCACACTGATCGACTGCAGCCTCCCCAGCCAGGCCCCCCCTTACTCACCCTCGCCTCCTCCCGGACTCACGTCCCGGGGGTGGCTCCAAGAGGAACGACTCCTGTGGGGCCGTCCCTCCCGCCAGGCGCGTGACTCTACACCCGAAGGGTCAGATCCCAGGGCACTTAATTCTTAGAGCCCCTCAAAACGCCGCCTGAGGCGCTCGGCCCCACAGCCTGTTGGGAATTGTAGTTTCCGTCCCGAAAAATGCTGAAGTATGCCGCTTCCCCGCCAGTTCAATCCCACAGAACTCCGCGCGAGAGGGCTCGACGGGCCTGGGGGAGGTCCTCCTGGGAAAGAGAGTTCTGGAGGACCGATAATACGCTCGGCGAGGGAAGCACAAGACTACATTTCCCGACGCGCTCCGAGACGGGCAGGACCCGGAAATGAGGGCGTACGAGACCCCTCTGGAAGTTGTCCCGGGTGTTCGCCGCTGGAGCTCCGGGCCGAGAGGACGGGGTACCGCTGCCGGGAGTATCCTCCGCTGCTGCCGGCTCCCGGAGCCCAGCCCTTTCCTCGCCCAATCCTGCCCAGTCCCAGCCGGCCATTGCAGTCCCTGCCGCGGACCCCAGCGTTACCATGAATCCTGTCGTCTTCCTGTCTTTACCCGACCTCGGATGCTCCCTGCTGCTCCTGGTGAGTGATGAGGGGAATGACAGACCCCTGGGTAGACTGACCGACCGCCCTCTTCCCTCGCCGAGGGACAACAGTGCTGCCCCTGCTTTCTGCGTTTTCCTTAGCTGGCGAGGAGTGCGATACTCCTCGCTGCCTTCACTTTTTATGGTTTGTCTCTTGGCTTCTCGGGCCCGGGCTCCCCGAGGCCTGAGAAACCACGGCCGGAAGGTTGGGATCTCTGAATAGGAGAAATTAACCTTGGGGGAGTGGTACGCGGGCGGACCGAGGCGAGGAGCCCCCTGGTAACCTCGGAGTCTGGGCGTTGTTCCCGATTCCAGGCCCGGTGACCTGGTGGTAGTCTGAACGTACCGAGGATACAGCTGGTGTGTTCCCTTACGCCCGCGTTTGTTTAGGAAGACTGCGTAGCCCACAGGTGCTGGGCTCCTGCGAATCTTACCCTCGCGCTGAAGCGGAGCCGGGTTTGGCAGAGCCCTGTTGTGGCTTCTTTCGATTGGTTGGGAACCCGGAACTGGTGACTGGTTTGGTGTCTTCTGGGGGGAGTAAGGGTTTGGAAAGGTAGAGGATGTGATTATCGGACACACTCAGCTCAAGGTCTTCTTGGATTCTTGTTACAACCTACATCTCCCCCCACCCCCCGAAGTATTATTTCTTCTGTGCTCTTGACTTGAGAATGAACAGCTGTTCTGCATTAAACACTCATCAGCTTTCTAATCTGCTCAGCATCATTCCATCTTACAAAAAACAGCTTTCTGAGGCCCTCTTCCTTTACTCTAAAGTACTCCTGTTAAGTGTGCAACCTAAGTTATCCAGACTTCATATAGGATTGAGACCCACGTTAGATATTAACGCCATATAGCAAAATGACGTGCGTTTAATTGGACTGTTATTGTTATACAATAAAACACATGTTATAAGAAAATACTATGTGTAGAAGTTTTTAGAAAGCCAAATTTAAGATGAGCATTGTCTAATAAAAACCACTTTCTTTTCAATTTAAGAAATACATATAACTCACTGGAAGTTATAGCAGGTTACAGGCAGAACAAGGACTAGAAACAGATTTCTTGACTTGCAGTGCTTATTTCACTAATTACATTACATTTTAATGTTTATATTTGAATTATTTTTTTCTCTTTCTCTTTGGGACGATGAGCTATACTTAAAAATCATGTAGCACTTGGCCCTTTGCCAAAAAAGCACTGTAAAAAAATTAAGTGAATTTTTAACATACTTTGAGAACTAAAAATTGTAGACAAATGTGATAATATGAAATGTTGGAATGTTTTATTGCCATTTCTTACAAGTATGCAATAATGGATGATTTTTCATATAGAGAAAAATACTCTGTAGTGCTTCTTTTGGTAGTTTTATTATATGCTGTGGTTTATTTTTCCTTCTAGATGCACTGGGATAATATTCTTCATTAAAGACTACTTATCCTTTAAGACATTAGACAATAATCTTTTTCTTAGCTATAAAATTGGAAGAATTGGCACTTGTCAGGTACAAATTATTTTTATTGAAAAGCACAAAGGGCACAATCTTAAAATATTGCAAAGAGAAATTGAAACAATTGGGAAAGTTAGATACACTTTTGTCAAATGGTGTTCTTTGGTTGTACAGTGCAGTTGTTTTAAGAAGGAGAAAGCATTTATTCTGAAATAACTCATCCTTGTTGCAAACCTACTAGTCTCATTTAGTATAATGGAAGATTTCCTTTCCTAATAAAATCTAAATTTAACTAAAATCTAGGTAACAATTTTATGTTATTTTTTTCTTTCAAGCAAGAAAACATTTTGAAGAGTATTTGTGAAGATTAATGGGCTGGAAAAATAAAGCCTCAGAAAAAGTTTATTAAACCAGAATTACAAGTCAAACTAGATTTAATTTGAACATAGTGTTTACCTAGTTTAATAACATTATACAAGTTAGCAAATATTCTGATACATCTGTCTAATCACAACTTTGAGTTGCTTACTCAACTGATAATTCTGTCCTGGTGATGGAAGTTGCTTACTCAGTACCCACCTCTCCAGTAAATACATTCTTTATGTTCCCTTATATACTCTTGTCTTCTCCAGCTTCCCCTCAGGCTTCAAGTTTATTTCTTCCTACATACACACATTTAGAGAACCCAAGTTTCTGCAGTTCTTTTACTACAATAAGTTTTTTTTTTTCAGACACTCAGTACCTCAGTCCTAAAGAATTAGGCATGCTTATATTTACTGGTGCTCATAAAATAAAGTCTGAAATATAACATCCTAATCTTCTGGAGGCAAGTAGCAGTGTATTCCCTGATCTCAAAAGCACTTTAGAACATACCATTCGGTGCCTAAAAAAACCTTCTAAACTGGGTAACTAAATACAAAAACTCCATGTGATAATTGTCTTCCTCAGGCTTGATGTATATTAAAATACATGTTATTAATTGGCTTTTTCTGCTTTGTAAAAGCACATATCTGGGCAAGGAAAGGGCTGGGCTCTGGGAGCTGGCAGCAGTGGCACTTTTATTTGCGATTGAAAATGATTGCTTTCTGCTTAATTATTTCTTTGCATTATTTCTATGCTGTTTGCATATAAGTTTTGAAAATGGGTAAGTTGAGAGAAATAAGGCTACAATGGAATGAGGTTGTCTAATATACCCTAAGTAACCTTTTCTGTGGTTCATAGATTTTTTAACACTCCACTCCAGTTGCTTTGTTCAAGATGTTTCCTTGATAATTATATTTATAGGTCATAAGTCGTAAGGGCCTTTATTGCCCTATGCCTGAACACTTAAGATTTTGTAATTGTTTCTTCAAATAGGTTCCATATGTACAGAAAGTCAAGAAAAATTTGCTTGGTTTAGGAAGCTAAGTAAATTAATTTAAGATTTTATAAATATATTAATAAACAATTTATACCTAGAAAAATTAATCACATCTAGGAAAATAATCAAATATTAGTGTTCACCTTTTCCTAATAAGTGTTCATTTTTTAAAGAAAATGATCAAAACAGGGGCTATATAATATGGTTCATGTCTCTTATTCTTTTGTTTTGTTTTGTTTTGGTGCTGAGGATTGAACCAGATCTTCTCTGTGCTTAGTACTCACAATACCACTGAGCAGACCCATCCACAGCTCCAGCCCTACACTTTTAAATATACCTTTCTATTTCATGTTTTTTTTTCCATTGTGATTTCTTTAGGAAATTGCCCTGTAGAATTTCAAACATTCTGGATAATCCTGATTGAATCCTTATGGTGTAATTTTTTGTATGTTTCTCTGTATTTAGTATATAAAGTTGTAAATCAGTTTGTTTATTTATTTAGTCACCTTTTTTTTTTTTTTTCCTTTTTTTGAGACAGACTCTCCTTCTTAGTCTAGGCTTGTCCTGAAGTCACTGTGTAGCCTAGACTGACCTCAAATTCATGGCAGTCTTCCTGCCTCAGCCTTCCAAGTGTTGGAATCAAAGACATGAACCAGCATAGCTGGCTTATTATATGGTAGCTAGAAAGTGCTGTAACTGCTGACATATGCCCCAACCCAATTTATGTGGCTTTAACACTAGTTTAATATACATTGTTAGGTTTGTTTCACTTATCTTTCAATTTTTAGTTTTAAAAAATTTACATCTTTTATAATTGTGTTAAATTTATTGCTTCCACAGCCAAATCTATAAAGCAAAATGGTATTTGGGCAATTTTAGTTTCTGTGTCTTTTCTGCATTTAAATATGATTGTATTTAATATGAGATGAATTAACAAAAATTAATATTTTAAACATGTAAGGGTGTTGCGGTCCACTTGTCCTAGAAGGGAGGAATGAACAAAAAGACGCAGACAAAAGACACACACACACACATATATAGGGGAAGAC
This sequence comes from Ctenodactylus gundi, assembly GCA_004027205.1. Taxonomy (NCBI): domain Eukaryota; kingdom Metazoa; phylum Chordata; class Mammalia; order Rodentia; family Ctenodactylidae; genus Ctenodactylus; species Ctenodactylus gundi. The sequence goes on from PVKB01000207.1 coordinate 293,824, forward strand.
TGCAGCCATGAGGGACTGTGCTCTTTATTTTTATAGGTCCCTAATCCAACCCCCTCTCTTACTTGCTGACCTTTACCCTAATTTTGCCTTGCATCTCTTATTAGACCAACTAGCTTTGTTATCTAGTCAAGGAGCCTCAAAGTCTGCCATAGTCTGCTTGCATTTCTTTGCCACAAGCCAAGAGAGGCCCTCATTTGCGAGAGACCTCTAGCCCCTCCCATGTGCAGACAGTGGCTCACCTTGGATGGCAAAACAAGAATTGTCTGAGACCCCAAGCCCTTCCTGTTTGCAGGCAAGGGCCCATCATCTCAGACTGTAAAACAAAAGACTACCTGAGATTCCAAGTCCTTCCTTTCTGCAGGCAAGGTCTTCATCTCAGAAGCAAGACAAAGACTACCTGGGATTCCAAGCCCTTCCTATTTGCAGGCCAGGTCTCTTCATCCCAGGGGGCCAGACAAAGATACCTGTCTCCATTGAGAGAACAGAGTCAAACTCCAGACTAGTTTGATTATTTAGGCTTTGGTGGTCTGTGTCTTTAATTCTTGGTTCCCTTCATAAGGGTTGTTTGTATTTTTTTAGTGAATTTTTTTTTTTTACTATAGACTTGTTGGCCTTCTACTCTTTTATTTCTCTCGTAACATAAGAAGACTTATTTTTTAATATTATGGCCATTCCTTTTGTTTTTTATTGTGTGCAACCTATTTGTATTTATGTATGTATGGGTTTCTTACTCCCTTTTGATTTAACCACACATATTCATACTTTTCTCCACATTTTTTGACTCAATTTATCTTAGAAGTGGGAATAGAAATATTTCATATTTCTTTTAAAGTTATTTAAGTTCCACTGGGTAGATTTGTCAGTCTACTCTTGTTTCCATTCTTCTGCTGTTACAAATGCTTCTGCAAACACTACCTTATGCATACATAGTTTTGATAGGCAATGTTTGAGATAGATTCTTGTAAAGAAAGTTGCTGGTACAAAAGGTAAATGTACAGTAAATGTAAATTCGAAGATGTTGAATAATGAATTCCTGTACATAGAAGTTGTACTATTTTGTGATCATGCCAAAAAATAACAGTTTCCCTATAGCCTTTGCAAGGCATGATGTTAAATGATGGTCACTGATGGATTTAAATATTGAAATATGATTGTATTCGATACGAGGTATTGACAAAAATTAATATTTTAAAACATGAGGGTACTCATCTTTTTATGTGAATTTTTTTGTCTATAGAATTATTGGCCTATTTTTTTTAATCTTATATCTTGGATTTCTATGTACTATACATATCCAGAGAGAGAGAGAGAGAGAGAGAGCACATGGAAGAGAGTGCAAGAGAGCATGCATATGCACGTTCATAACCCTTTGTCCTTATTTGATTCTGTGGTGTACTTAGGATTGGCAGGCAGACACTGGAATCTACTGTCCTATCAGGATTCAATAAATAACGTTTGATGGGTGAAAATTTGTAAAAGACTTGGAAGAGACGTCTCATTGCCAATGTCATGGAAACATTTTCTAAACTGTATATTATTCTAAGTAATTGTATAGTAGCTCAAACTTCAAATACACCATAATATACTTCATTTTAGAACATAGTTAAGTTTTTTATTTAGTTCTAGTTTTTCATTTATAAGATGTTCATACAATAATTATTCTTAATCCCCATCCTCAGGATACTTCTAGAATTACCATTTTTTTGAGTCATCTGGTGTATGTTTTAGTTAGAATTTTATATAAATGATACAAATTGTCGTATTGGAAAACTTGTATCAATATGTATTTCTACCAGCAGTGTATAAATATGCCTACTTTCTGATCTTTTTTGTAGACCAAAAATTTATCCGATTTAAATTTACATTTCTTTGGTTGCACCCATATTTGATATTTTTTTAGTGAATATCTCTGAGTGTATATCTCTATTACCTGTACATGTTATTTGTTCTCTTAAAATAACAGGTTTCTCTAGTTATACAAAATAAATCTACTCATAAGATAGAGTTTAAGAACAGTGAAAGGTGTTATCTATGTTCACTAGCATCCACTCAAGAGGCAATTCTGGAGAAAGAATAGGTATTAAAGGCATCTATGTTTAACTGTAACTTCAGGTAAATTATGTAGTTAATATTCTTGGTCTTGATGATTCTGTATTTCTTTGGACACTCTTTATCTTGTTTCCCTGGCCAAGATTTAGAGAATATTAAGAGAGTATTCCTCTTAACTCCTCCAAATTATACACTTGCCATTTGATTTCATACCTCCTTTAAAAAATAATCTCCTAACTTTTAAACAAGTCAGAGAACCACAATACATCCCTTTATCCTTGTAAGGAAAAGCATGCTTTGGTCACAGCCATTCTCTTTGTTGCTGATTCTCCAAAAGTTTTTTTTATTAGTATGTATTTGCAATATGGAATAATTACATTCAGTTTAAGGGATTGACACATGTCATACTGCATCTTAATCATTTTTACTTCCCTTCTCTTTCCCTTTATCTGTCTGTTCCTTCCCCATTCCACAATAACTGTTTCCTACTATAATCTTTTGTTTTTTAAAAAAATTATTTATACTTTGGACTTCCCATATTAGAGAAACCATGCAATATTTAACTTCCTCTAATTTATTTCACTCAGCATAATGCTCCCAAGTTGCATCCGTTTTCTTACAGATGACTCAAATTTATCCTTTATGACAGAGTCATACTTGTTGTGTATATATATATTACGTTTCTTTATCCATTCATCTATTGATGGACATGTAGATAGCTTTCAGGATTTAGTTAATATGAATTATGTTGCTATGAACATAAGTATGTGTGTATCAAAATAATGTAATATCTTTAACTTTTTAAATATATGAACAATAAATTCAATAATATATTGGAAACATATCGCTTGGGGAGACAATGACCATCTAAACCACTTTTGACCTCTTTTTCCCTTCCTCTTACCCAGTGCCTTAACCCCACTCCCACTCTCAGAGATTTGTCCCTTTCCTAGCTGTCCATTCCCCCTATTTCTATCCTCTTTCTCACGTTCAGGACTTTTTATGCAATTGTTTTTGTGAATTTTATAAGAGGGACACCTGCCAATAGTCTTTGCATTCAGTCCATTTCACTGAGCATGAGTGACTCCAAGTGGCTCCATTTTCTTTCAAGTTCTTCATACCTGTCTTTGTTTGTGGCTGCATACTATTCCATCATGTATAGATACCACATTTTCTTTATTCCTCTATTGATGAGCAAGTAGGTTGCTTGCAAGATTCAGCTGTTATGAATAGTGCTACTATAAATATGGATATTCATGTCTTTATGGTATATTGACTTTATTTCTTTTTGAAATATGCCAAGAAGAGCTGTAGCTGAATGAAATGGGATTTCTATTCTCAGCTTTCTAAGGAATCTACAGACTGCTTTTCATAATGGTCAGACCAGATTGCAGTCCACCAACAGTGGAGAGGTGTTCCTTTTTTTCCCACAGCATCACTGACAGGTGTTTTTTTTGTTTGTTTGTTTGTTTGTTTTGAGTTCTTGATGTTGGCCATTCTCATTGAAGTTAAATGAAACCTCCATGTTGTTTTTATGTGCATTTCTGTGGTGGCCATTGATGATGAACACTTCTGCATGCTTGCTGACCATCCATACTTCCTCTGCTGAGAAGCTTCTTTTCATTTCAGCTGCCCATTTCTTCATGAAGTCATTTAATTTAGGAGGTTTTATTTTTGTATGTTTTTTAATATATTCTAGACATTAATGCTCTCTTTGAGGTATTACAGGTAAAGATTTTTTCCCTTTCTGTGGGTTGCCGTCTCACCCTGTTGATTGTTTCTTTGCTGTGCAAAAGCTTTTTAGTTTAATGTAATCCCACTGACTGATTCTTGCTGTTATTTCCTGTGCAGCTGGCCTTCTGTTCAGGAAATCTTTCCTATCCTTATGTCTTCTAAGGATTTACCTCTTTTGTCTTCTCTTCTCATATCCAGTTCTTGATCCATTTTGATCCAATTTTAGTGTATGGTGACAGATGTGGATCTAATTTCATTCTCTTGCATGTGGTAATCCAGTTTTCACAGTACCATGTGTTGAAGATGAGATCTTTCCTTTGGGTTGTTTTGGCCCTTTTTTCAAAAGTCAAGTGACTGAGAGTATTTGGATTTTGTTTCAGTATCCTCAATTCTGTTCCAGAGATCCTCTTGTCTGTTCTTATACCAGTACCATTTAATCACTGTTGCCTCATACTATATTTGGAATTGTGATTCCTCAGCTTTTCTCATTTCTTAAGGTCTTTAACACTTTCAGAAACAGATCAGAAGAGGCATAGGTGGATCAAAAGGACTTGCTAGTCTCAGTTTTTTTGAGGAATTGCCATACTGATTTCCAAAGTGGTTGTAACAGTTCACAGTTCTACCAACAATGTAAAAGGATTTCTTCTTCCCCACGACCTTACCAACCTTTGTTTCTTGAGTTCTTAATGATACTTATTCTTACAGGAGTAAGATGGAATCTTAGTGTTATTTTCATTTACATTTCTTTAATAGCTAACTGTGGAACAGCTTTTCTAGTATTTATTGACCATTTATATTTCTTTTTCTGAGATCTGTCTATTAATTTCAATTGCCCATTTTTGGAGTGAGTCTTTTATTTTGGTGGGGGAGGTCTTTTTTTTTTTCACTTCTTTGCATAATTCTGTGTAGTAGTCCTGTGTCCAAGAAGTAGCTTGTAATTTTTTCCTCATTCTGCTGGTTCTATTTTCACTCTGCTTTCTTTCTTGCCGTGCTGTGAGCAGTTTTTCTTTAGCTAAGCTGTCTGCCATGCCTTTCCTCCATTGCCAGCCTCCGTTGAATAGATTGAGACCTTCTGAAACTGTGAAGTAAAAATTAAGCTTTCCTCCTGTAAGTTGTGAGTATTGGCAGTTGTTTCCCAGCAGTGAGCAAGTGACTAAGACACAGATTGTTTTCTTTGCTGTACAGAAGCTTTTTAATCTGATGTAATCCTGCTTGATGATTCTTGGTGTTACTTCTTGTGCCATAGGTGTTTGGATGAGAAAGTCTTTGCCTGTGCCTCGGTCTTGAAGGGTTTCTGCCTCTTATCTTCCAGCAGGTTCAGTGTTTCTTTTGTAATATCTAGGTCTTTGATCCATTTTGATTTTATTTTCATATAGGTTAAAAATGTAGATTTGAAGTCATTTTTCTACATATGGATAACTAGTTTCCAAATACAATTTGTTAAACTATTTTTTTCTCCAGCATGTTTTTTGGCCCCTTTGTTGAAGATCAGATTATGAGTGTGCTTGTGGTTGTCTTTTCATCCTCAATTTTGTTCCATTGGTCTACCTGTCTCTTGTAAAGCCCCATTGACTTTTATCACGTTTGCTTTGTAATATAACTTGATGTCTTGGATTGTGATGCTGCCTACTTTTATCCTGTTGCTCATGATTCTTCTTTCTAGTTCATCCAACTGCCATTCTGATACTGGCTATTGCTTTGCTGTTTCATCTAAGGATGTGATTAAAAATAGTTGGACTGTTTACATCATATATTGACCGTTAGCCTATCTTTCATTTCATAGAAAGGAACTATTTATAGCTGAGACTCCAGGAACTTAATCTCTATCATTGTGCTTTTTCCTTTTCTCCTGTCACTTGAATTCCTATTTGCTGTGAAAGAAAAGATAATTGAGATGTGTATCATGTATCCAAGAAATACATAATTCATCTGGGGAGAGAAGTTGTACCTGTAAATTATGAGAATACCAAAAGGAAAGTGATGGGTGCCTAAAGGTATAATTGGAAATAGGGTTTATGAGCTTTGTCATGTTTCTTTTGAATAAACCCACCTGAGGCCTACTGAACTGGAGCCTGCACATTAATAGTCTATCAAAGTGACTGAAATGCACATAAAGTTTGAGAAGTATTGCTGTATATGTTTGTAAAAACAAATTACTTAATGGAAGAAACAGAGGCAACTTACAGGGAAAAATGAATTCCAATATTGGTTTAGAAGGTTAAATTGATGGGTAAATTTTTGTTTGAAGAAAAAAGGCCATTTCTTTCAATAACTTAATGTTTTACTTGAATTCCTATGGAGGTTTTTTTTTTTTAAATCTTAGTTTGTTTGATTAGAAGTCTTGATGTCTAGTTTGCTGACACAGCTGAATGTCAGATTATTCCTAAAGAAGTGAGCAGACTCTTTGGTCAGGTCTATGAGAACAATTCATTATCGACTTAGCCAAAAGAAAAATCATGCTCTTAATATAGATTCTCATCAGATTACTTCATTCAAGAGGGGAGAGATAAAGAATGGCACTTTGGAGGAGTCTCTTGTGAAATGCCATACTGTTCAGTCTTGGTTCTCTCCTTGTAAAGACTAAATCAAATTCTGCTTCTTAAGACCTTCGTACTGTTAAGGTCAAGATCTCTGTGATTTCACCAACCCTGTGATGTTATCTTACATAGAGCTTTGAACCTTATACTGGACTCTCATTTTAAAAGTTGCTGTTTTTGAACATTAATGTTACTAGTATAATAGAGAAATGAAAAAGAAGGAAGCCACTTCAAAAAACATTGCAGTATTCTTTGAGGTAAGGAAAACTGGACTGAATAGTGGAGTGCCAATACTTTTTTGCAATGGTTTTGAGCTAAAGAAAGCTAGCTTGAATAGTACGGTGCCAATAATTTTTGAATATATTTCTTAACATTATCGTAGTCTGAGAGCGGGACCTTTGGAAATTGAAGTGATTTAGCAAAAGGCCTTTGGAAATCAGGAAGTTTTTAACCCTGGAAAAAGAGTTGGAACCCTTTTTATTTGTAAGAGACCATCTTTATTCTCATTCTGCTCATCAAGTGAGAGGGGAGATAAGAACTGTGAGTAGACCATATGCAGTAGCGACTGGAGTTACATCTTAATTTGTACCATAAATTTAAATTCATTGAGATTAAATATATTCTGTTCCTCAGCCTCTGTGGCAAATGGTTACTGTTGAACATGCACATTATGAAACATTCCCATCATCACTGTGTGTGCCATCTATAGTAATTGTGTTGCTCTAGGGCAAGGCAGTTGTTGAGGGAAGATTGTGTTTCAAATCCTGTGAGGAATATAGATCTTTGTCGGAGTATCCTGTGAGGAATATAGATCTTTGTCGGAGTCCTCAGGTCCTTGGCCACTGGCCATCAGGAACCAGCAAAGTCTGAGGGAACAGGGTCTCTAGCAGCGTGAGTAGGACAGAATCACATCCGGGAGGGAGTCTGAATCTGTATTAACAGCTCGTTTATTGTCCGTGGGGCCAGGCTTATAAGCAGTTGAAGGGAGAAGGGTCATTTACTGACTGGAGGAAGTTTGGGGTCTGAAAGTCACCTAATTTACGCGGTGGGTCTCTTGAAACCTGGTCTCGTGATTTCTGGTAAGGGTCTTGGGGTACGGAAAAATAGGAATTTGGGTAGGATGAAACCTGAGCTGCCGTCCTTCCTGGGTCTGGGATAAGAGGGAGGGGCTCCACTCCTGGTCTCCAGAGATGATATTATCCGGGTATGAACTGCCCTCTACCTTCAGTTATCGTGGGCCTATTCAGGGTCCCACAGAGCTTGTTTGTTGAAGGGACAAAAATAGCCTGGAATATGCCATTATCATTATCAGTGAACATAGATTTGAATTTTGGTTTCCTTATAGCAAAGTTAGGGGGGCACTGAGAAAAATAGCTAACTTTTGTAAATAAGAATTTGAGTCTTAGGATTGATTCACCTTTTAGTTTACAGAGTTGCTTAGTCAGGTTCTTTTTTTGAGGCTTTAGTTTGTTCAAGTGACCATTGAAGGGGATTGAATAGGTTTTCTCTCACCTTTAATTGAATGAATGACTTTGGGATTCTAGGATCTGCAGTTTGTGGTAAAATCTCATTTGAGAGCTACATCTTTAACTGACGATTTGGGAGAAATTTTACTGAATAAGAACATACCTCTGTTGTAGTTAATAAAAATTACCTTCAAAATGATGGCCAGTTGATATATTTTTAAGTGTTTGCTTCAGATATTCAAAAGATGCCCTTCATAGTGGCAATTATCTAATTTAATAAATCTGGAAATTAGTATGTATCTGTTTCTTCCTACTTAAAAATGGCCAGAAACTGTATGAGTTTATAAAGCAGTTTTCTAAGAAATTCAAATAAACTGCAAATGGTGAATAAAGTATGATTTAGTGATGAAGTGCAGATCATTAATGTCTAGAAAGCAAAATATCAAACAAAGTCCAAATTTCTTGGTTCTCTAAAGTAGGTACTCTTATATGTACATGCCTGTTGTTAAGCTACTTTTTTGTTGTATTTGAAATTTTAGGAAATGTAGGAGAAAATACCCACTTTTCAAAATATCTAACAAAAAAATTGTAAGAGTGTAAAAAGAGGAAAGGAAAGTGAAAATGATGGAGATGTGATAGGTCTGTGCACTAGTTTCTCGAATGGCATGCAGTTATTATGTATCACAAATATGTACTTATAAAATGAATAATTTGGGGGAATAATTAACTAATACAAGTAGAATATAGTAGTGTGTGTCTGTAATCTCAGCATCTCCAGAAAGCTGAGGCTGGAAGACCACAAATTTGAGTCCAGTCTGGGCAATTTAGTGAGACTCTGAACCAAAATAATTCTATTGTGAGCCTAGGCATGCTGATCCTTGGGCTCAGTCCTTAATATAGAGAAGAAAAAATTATTAGCATAGTATTGAAGTCTTGTTGCTTTACTTAAAGAATTTCTTCGAATGTAAGATGAGTATTGCGTTTTAAAGTTATAGTGAGAGAATGAATTTGGACAGTTTCAGTTTACCTTTGATTACCGGAGTTCTGGTTCAAGTCCAGCAAAATATTATCTATCCTGTGATAAGCTCATGTTTCTGTAATGACTTGACAACCTGGAAGCTAGTAGAGAAGAAGTAATTATTATTTTGTAGACAGTGACTTCTTGAAAACAAGTACTCAGATTAACTGATTTCCTCAGGCTTTCTAGATTATAGGAGCATTTTCTTTAAGAAACAGATCCTGTTTCTCTTAGGAAGTCTTGCCATCTGTTGACAGTTAACAAAAATACCACAATATTGTAAAATACTTAGTTCTTTGTTAGTTTAATCTTTGAGCGGTTTCAAAAGACTAGATTTTGTTATAGAATTATAAAGACTGTGTCATTATTTCTTTTTAAGGTATTGGAGTGAATCTAGGGAGTCCTGAGCTATATCCCCCACTCTTTTATTTTTCATTTTTAAAAAATCTTATTTTAGACGTGATCTCAGACTTGCTGAGTGGTTTAGGCCAATCTTAAGTTTGGGCTCTTTGTACCTCTTCTTATGAGTAGTTGGGATTTCTGGCCTTGTGGTGTTATTGCATGTGTCTATGATTTAGGGAAACAAATGGTAGTAAAAAGGACCATCTGCTTAGATCTTAATATCTAGTAAAATACCTTGTTACAGATTCGGGCTAAATAATTTTATTAAGTACTATAGGGAAAAAAGTTGGAACTCTAAGGTAAGGAGGATCAGGCATGGATCAGGGTAGTTGGTGTTTCTTTGTAGTTTGTAAGAAAGTAACTCTGAGAAGGTAAACACTGAAATAGTTGAAAAGTCAGTCATTTGGATTTCTTGGGGGAGGAGCCCACTGGACAGGATCATTAGTCAGTGCAAAGTTCTTAGTGTGAGAGAGCCCAGGCATATACAGGGGATATCAAGGAGGGTAGTTTGATTGTCATATAATAAATAAATGGCGATATGTTAGAAAATTAAGTCATACAACTAAAATACACTTTGCGAAAATGTACCTACTGCCTACATTGTTTCCTGATCTTTTTCATTTTTCTAGACAGTGCCTTATTTTTAAAAAATTTCTGGTCTGGTTCAGTAAAGTAGATCTTCCTGAGTGTGCTGCTAATAATGTTAATCTCAGCATTTACCCATTTGCTTCTGCTAGGAATAGTCTTGATTGCTTCATTAAGTGTGGTACTACAATATCATGTTAAATTAAAAATACCATCCTCTGGATATGACCAGTTATGACACAGCTTGCAATGTGGAAAGCATATTAAATCAAAAGATTTCCTGATGGGTTTTTTTGATTGCTGCAAGCAACCCATTTGAAAAGTATAGAAAGACTCATAAAGAAAAAAAGTACATACACTGATGTACTGATAACATTTCAGTGTATATCCTTCTGATAAAAGTCTAATGTATATCATTCTCGTTTGTGTGTGTGGGTTTACACATACACAAATGCATGCATGTCTATTTGTCTTTAATAGTAATGTGTTTATTTTAAAGAAAATAAGGTTGAAATTTGGTATTGATATAGAGAGGTTAGCTACTGGTTAGGAGACTATAAAAGAAAGGATACCCACTCACATATATTCGTTCGTAAGTGACTCCTGGCTTTTTTGCTTACCTCAGAAAGTTATTTCTCAATTGCCAAATGGGAATAAAAGACCTCTCCTGCAGAGTTCTGGAGAACAAATGAGACTGTGAATGTGCCTGTAGTGCATTATAGGGCACTCTTCTGATTTCTGCCACAGATTAGTGTAACATTCAATAAATGTTATTGGTTTGAGTAAATCAGTGAATGAATGAATAGTAAGTATTCTTTGTTTGGAACTTTGAGTGATTGAAGTCTATTAAAATGATGTGGTCTGAAGTAATTAGCTTGCATAACTAATTTCTAGCCTTTTGTGATCTTTTGATTCTGGCTGTTTAACAAAACAGCTTTAAAATTTACTATTAAGTTATATATCCTGCTCTGTTTTATAGCTACCTGATTTAATATTATATTTAAGTTCATTATACAGTTATGAAAATAGTTGGTGGAGACAATTGTGTTTTATCAAAAAGCTCATTCATTTTAGAATGAAGAGACTTAGATTTGAACTTTATTCTGCCATTAATTAGTACAAGTTTTACTTGGATCTTAATTGTTTGACAAATATTTTTACTATGTATCAAACACTAGTATTTCTTTTCATTTACAAAATAGGGATGACTTTATTCCTGTTTTAGTTTCAGCATTCCTGTAGTATACAGAGATATGTAAGAAGATAATGTGCATGTTGATATACTATAAATATAAGTTTCTGTTAGGTAAAAACATTTGTATATGTCTCAAATACATGTTTGTTCCTTGAATTCTTTTCCATAAAAGGCTAGATATATATTGTGTATTCATTTCATGGAGAGTTGATGCATTACAGAAATAATTAGGCTCTGGATTTCCAGAATGACTGGCAATACAATAAGGTAGAGTGACTTTGAAACTAGAGAGACTTGCTTCATTTCTAGCTCTTTGTTTTAGCCAAATGATACTAGGCAATTTACTTTTTTTTCCTGAGCCTGTTTTTCTGACATAAATTGGGAATAGTTATTTGTGAAACTTTGAGATTAATATGTAATTATGTAAAAGACTTAGCTTCATGTCTGACATTGGTTTTCTAAGGTGGTGGGTGGAGAATCCCTGTAAAATTAAGCCTTTGTGAAATGATGAAAGTAGTTTAGAAAGGATGGGGCTTGTTTGTCTCCAACTTCTATAATTCTTATTTTTTTTTTCAGTACTGGGAATCAGATCCGAAGTACTGGGAATCGCATATTGAGACAGGATCTCTTCAGGTTGCCCAAGTGGGACGTTAATTGGGCAATCTTCCCATGTCAGCCTTCATCAGTGCTAAGATTACAGGTGTACACAGCCATATTTGGCTTGTGCTATCTTTTGACCCTCTGAAATGAGTAAATGGATGAGGCTTTTATTTTAAAAGTCTGTTTCTAAATATTAGTGAATTCTTAAAGTGCTGATCAGCTTGTCTTTTCCCTTGCAAGTTATGACATGGTCTTATCAAAATAGCGAAAAATGTAATTATGATTGGTAGAAGTAAATCTGACTGAATGTGCATGTTTGCTTTTAACACAAAAGCGAATAAATTCTTATAAGTAGGATAAATGAAAGAGGGGAAACAGCTTTATGCTCTGCCATTTGAAAGATATCATTAGCCTCACTTAGAAAAATATTTCTATCACTTCAAATACTCAGGATTAGTAGGGAATATATCTCTGTTGTAATTGACTAGGAATATGGGAAATGATGATTCTTTAGAAATACATAATCTTTCTCTAGTTGAATTTATTATGTGAACAGTAGATTACTATTGCAGACTTTTGGTCACTGAAAAGATTAAAAAAAAAAAAACTCCTATGTGTGTGAGTATGGACAATTTCAAGTTGCTGGTTTACAATTTCATTTGCTCCCGTAAGTCTGACTTATATAAACCATAGTTATTTCTTTAATATTGCTTTCAGTGAGGTGTAAAGTTATTTACACAGAAGCATATAAATGTTTATTCTACTTTTAATAAATTTGGGCTAAAGCTAAATCTTTATAGATTTTATGAAGTCTAACTTAAAATTTTGATAGAGTGCTGAAGGTTTTTAGAGTAATGATTGGCAGATAAGCTTATGATGGTACATTGTTTTAGATAAAGCAAAGCTCATTCTATGATCTTGCTTTTTAAATCTCAGTCATACTTATGCCTTCCATTGGAAAGTGAGTAAGAGCTGGTTAGAGAAGGTAAACTGTACTTTTTAGTCCACAAGAGTAAATAAATACCTTCCTGGTGCACACTGGTTATTACCTTCAGTAAAAGCGTGTTCTTACTTCAGTAAAAGCACTCAAGAAATAGGTTTAATTTTGAAAAGTATCCAGCATCCTGATAACTAACCAGATTTTGTTTTATTTCTTTGAACCATGAGGCACGAGAAACCAGTTGGCTAAGTCTGATTGGATTGGCTCCATTGTATATTAGACAGTTGTAATTAGTGCCTTAGTTTTTGCGTTTGATATCTTTTGAGCTTACTTTGAGATCTACTTATTTGTACAGTAGTATTTAAGCTTCCCTGGATCATTATCTCGTCTACTGTAAAATGGGTTGCACGATGTCGTATTTGTGACCTTTCTATATTTCCATATAAGAGAGTTAAGAGTCTTATCACTTAATTTTGGAGTACTACCTTGAAGTACTAAGTTGATAAAGGTACCTGAACATTGTAAAAGTGGGTTAAAAGATGTTTTCTGAGTGGCTTTGGTGTGCCTTTACTCAGGTGTTTTAAGTGGTTTTTAGTTAAGGAAGAGTGGCTTAAGGACACATTTTCTTTTAAGAGAAATACAAAACTATTGTGTTACCAAAGTTCAGTAACTTATTGTCAGAAATTGGGGTAATTTGCATCAACATATTTTTACCTAATTAAAGCCTAATACCATTAAAACAAACTAGATATTTATATGGTTGTAACTTAATTTTTGCTGGAAAGCATTAAAATGAGAAGCATTTCTTTTTATGTTTAGATTTGGAAATTATGTTTTTGATACTATTATGCGTAAGTCTTGAATTACACATCCTATAGGAATGGATAATTTCATGTGTTGGTGACAGAGCTTGTGTGATTTTGTTTGCTTTGCAATCTGTGAAAACATTTAGGTTTGTAAATAGAAGAGCTAGCTCTTTGCCTTACTGGCACCTATCAAACACGGCTTACCTTTTTATCTGTGACTATGATGAGTTCCCTAGATCTCAGTGGCTTCCTGTTTGAAAATTATTTTATCCTGTGGTAATTTCCTCGTATTACTTCTAACATTTTGTATTGTTAACTGCCTCATTCCTTCCTGATAAGTTCTTCTCTTTGGTTCATTTATATTCTAATAGTTATTTTATCTTTCTGTCTCTCTCTGTCTCTGTTTTGCTTTTTTTCCTGGGTATGGCAAAGCAAAAAGGCATAATTAAGATAGTAAGGTGATAACTGAGTATTATTCAGTATAGTGTACTATGTTAGAGCTTCTGTTCTTACTGTCTTCACATTTTTTCATCCAGTAATATTTTAAACCATATCTTTATTGCTCCTCTTCAGTTTGGAGGAGGTCATCTTTACTTTATTAGGACTTTATTGCTTTCTTGGTCCTGGATATGAAAGGAACTGAAACACAGTACCAGACTTTCCATGTCAATTGGTAGGAAGTGGACTTTTTTCCTCCCTTCTTTGTTAGCAATAGTAGGCATCCCATCTGCCAGCAGTTTTCCCATTGGCCGTGGCAAAGTATATATTAGTGAAATTGAAGGAGATTTGAGGCTGTACAGTATTCACTTCTCTAAAATGGTCATATCCCCTTTTAGTTCTTCTGCTCTCCTAGCTTTAAAGTCTCATACCCTTTGACTCATTGCTTCAGCAGATACTAACTGTGGCTTGCCAAAATATATTATTCTTACTTTTCTTATTTTTTGTTTGTTTATTTTTGAGACAGGGTCTTGCTCTGCAGTCCAGGTTGGTCCTGAGCTCATTGTGTAGCCCAGGCTGGCCTTGAACACATGGCAATCCTCCTGCCTCAGATTCTGGAGTGCTGGGATTGCAGATGTATGCCACCACGCTCAGTTTATGAGGTGTTGGGGAATCAAACTCAGGGCCTTGAGCTTGGTAGGCAAGGGCTGTAACTGCTGAGCTATTCCTCCAGCCCCTCTACTTACTTTTATGCACATACTTTTTTCTTATGTAATAGATCTTGGAGATCTTTCCATTAGTACGTCATAAAATGTATTATAATTTGTCCATCTTTCAATTAATGTGATTTTACATTGTTTACAATTATTTGATAGTATAAATAATACTTCAGTAAATAACATTGTCATCTTCATTTTTATATTGAGTTGTGTCAATAGAGACATTTCTATTAGGATGATGTATTTCTAGGAGCTGCTACATTTTAGGGAAATTGTTTTCTTATGTATGTTTTCTCAATTTCTTTTATTCTTTATTTGTTGTGCAGTGCTTTTATACAGTGTGAGTATTGAATAATTTTTTAGTTTTGAATTATAATGTGAAGTATGATTGAAAAGTACAGTATTTAAATTTTAAAAATTATAGTAAAAGACATACTGCAATTAATCCCCCTCAGAATATTTCCCCTTGTTTTGAACATCATTATAACATTATTTTTGCTATTGTTTGAAACCATTCCGAAAGTTCTTTTTCATGTCTTTAGCTGCTCTGTAGTGGCTGCCTCTAGGTCTTTAATCCATTTGAAATGTTTACCTTTGGTGGTCATTTTGATTTTGGGGAAGATCCGGAAGTCACACTGTGCTGGATTTAGTGAATAAGATGAATGAGAGAGCGTGCCACAATGTTTTTACAAGCCTGCCTCTCTGTTGCTGGTATTCATCATATTTTCAATCGCACCTCATTCATGACGGTGGAATTGCTTCAGAAAGTGTCAGGAACAAAGAGATAAGTTTGTTTGAAATAAGGAGAGTACTTTAAAGGGGATTAATGGCAATGTGTCTTTTATTGTAATGGTTTTTGTTTTTTTTTTGAGACAGGGTCTCTCTCTGGAGGCTGTCCTGAAACTCATTGCAATCTTGCTGCCTCAGCTTCCTGAGAGCTGGGATTACAGACCTGTGCCACCACTCCCAGCTTTATGTAGTGCTGGGGAATCCAACTTAGGGCTTTGAGCTTGCAAGGCAAGCGCTTTAACCACTGAGCTATTTCTGCAGCCGTATTGTAATTTTTTAAAAAAATAAGCACACACCAATTTTTTGGACTAGCCCATACACAGAATTAGAAAAACCTTTCCTATTACAAGGTTTGAAAGTAATTTCACATATGTGGTTTTGTTAGAAACATTTAAATCTTTAAATTTATTTGGTATATATTCTCATAATGATTCAAAGCTTGTAAATATTTTCTTTTACCTGATTATTATTGCAAATTAGCTTACCAAGCTGCCTCCTTTTTCCTCTCTGATTCAAGGTATATCATATTATTTTATGTATTTGAGGTAACTAGTGGACTTTCTCTTCTATTCTAATTTTCTGTTTATCTTTTAGAGTGAGCTTATGTGGATTAAAAAAGGTCAAATTTACAATATTTTATTTCTTACGTTTCTTGTTAAGTCTATGCCCATGTATTTTTTTTTTGTCACCATTGTAAATAGATTTCCTTCTTCCATTGTATGTTCATCTTTTGTGTGTGTGTGTACTTAATTTTGGACATTTTGTACACTAATACCTCTTATGCTGCCTAGTGTGTGTTCTTAATTTTGCATATGTTGTATTCTGATACCTTATAGATTCTTCAATCATTTATAATAGTATTCTAGTTAATAGGATTCTGTTTACTCAGTTATATCATTTGCAAAAAGTAGCAGTTATATTTTCTTTATTACCAGATTTAAATCTAAAACTATTTCCTAATTTCTTTGTCTTCTGCTTTCAAAAACATTAAATGAATGAAGGTGGAGTAAAGAGAAAAATTCAACAAGCAGGCATGAAGGAAGGGAATCATTTAACCTTAACATAGGGAAAATTCTGCAGCTTCTCTGGAGTTTTGAAGTTGTCCATCAAATTTGGAGGCAAGAAAGATACCCTTCCAACTGTTATAATATGTGTTAATTAAATAGTGGAGAACAGGAAGTCTTTAATTTTGTAATATTAGGACTTCACTTTGGTATCTCAGATTGTCCATTGAATAAATATACTGTTTTGTTGTTGTTTGTGTTTTTGAGGCAGTATCTCACTATGTAGTCCAGTTTGGTATTGAGCTTAATATGGAGCCAGGTTGACCTCGAACTGAGGGTAAATACATTGTTTGGGTTTCATTGCAGAAATTTTGACAAGCAAACAGTTTGAAGAGGTGATTTGAATCTGGTTAACAGTTTAATTTCAACCAACAGACTGCTGGCTTAGAGTCCCAAATTTACAACTGTAGCGTTTCAAAGAGGATATGAGTTTAAGTTACACAGATTAGCAACTTTGCATTTGATAGCCCAAGGGGATTTTAAAAATAAGCTGGGTTTGGGGTAGATGCCTATAATTCCAACACTAATGGAGGCTGAAGCAGAGGATTGTGAGTTCAAGCCCATCCTGGGCAATTTAGCAAGTTAGCAAGATTGTCTCAAAATGTATAAATAGAAAGACAAATAGGCATGAAGCTTAGTGTGAAGGCCTCTGTTTAATCTCCAGTACCATCCTACCCCCCCCCACCCAAAAGGCATGCCCAAATAAAAAACAATTAGCCATTGTTTATTCCTGAATATGAACTCTCATAAAACTTTGAGTGTTCTAATTGTATGCTGTTTGTTGAGGTAGTGATTAAACCACAGCTAAATCTTTTGGTGATTTTCTGTAGTCTACAAGTTGGGAGCCAGGAGACACAACTTTTGATACCAGCTCAGTTACTGACTATGTAACCTTTGGTATATAATTCTTTGCCTCCTCATCTCGAATTTATGTTTGTCCACAAATGTGCTGAGCTAACAATCTAAGTCTGTTTTTGACTGATGTCCTGAGATTCATTAGGGATGCTGAGATGCCTGTCTCAATGATTTTGTGGTCCATTATGGAAAACGTTAAAGTAATCGGTAGAGTAATGATTCCTTCACACAGTCATTCTCAAATGTTGAAAAAATACACAGCAACAGAAATTTACGTGTGTGTTTTATATAAGGTGAGACTGTATAAAGAACCTATACTAACCTAATGTCCAAGTGTATGTTATCATCTTGCAGCAAAAGCTTTCATACTTTTTTTGATTATCGTTTTCAGTGGAACAAAAGGCTTCATACTGCAGTCAAGTGCACACAAATACAAAACTGATATTTTTTTCAGAAATACTTATCCATACCACATTCAACATTCAGTGATAACTTCTATTTCTTTATGTTAACATAGACTGTAATTGAGTTCCCGTCTTCAGTTCTAAAAATATTATTTTAAAAAGAGTATTGTGTACTTACTGAAATTACATTGCTCAACAAATATTTTGGAGGTAAGAGTCTCCGTTAGTGGACCTTATAAAACCCATGAGCTTTTCGGTATACATAGTTGTTAAAAAGCTGAGGCCTTTGGGGATTAGTCTTTCTGACAAGGCAAATGTCATTAGAACTATTTTATTTAATCCCCAAATGTCCAAAGGAGATTATAGTAAGAATAATACTGTTTCTTAGCATTTTCTTTAATACAAATTCTGCTTGATATCTTATGTATTGCTCATATCATATTCTTTGCCACTTACAAGCTAAATAATTTTAAAATCTTCTAGACCATCTGCAAAATTCATAAGACCAGCTTGAGATTAATTTATGAAAATAATTTAATTTAAAAAATGTCTATTAAACTTAGTTTTCAAAAGCATTAGAAATTCCTAATATCACTATTGATGCGAATTGTTTTTTCCTAAATACTTTTAACGCAACAAAAGTACTTTCTAACTTAAGGCAAAATATTTGAGCTTAATAATTTCTGCCTATGAATCTGTGTAAATATATATTTGGAGTTAAAAAGAGCATAGAAGTTACAGTAAGTGTATGGGATCCTCCTAAAATCCATGTTCACCAAAACTGCCAAATAAGACCTTTGTAGATATGCTTAATTAAAGATGTCAAAATGTAATCATCCTGAATCTGGGTTGAGTCTTAACTCCAGTGACTTAATGTTTTTACAAGAAAAGAACACAAAAGAAAAAAATTCTGTGACATGACAAGTTTCTCTACTTAAAGTCAAGAGAAGTCATGGATGACTTTTTTTGGCTACAATAGAAAATACTTTCTGAAATCTTTCTTGGATACTCAAATTATTACAGTGAAAGGATCTTACAGCAAGAATTGCAGACATCTTTTACTTCCAAAAAGATTTAAAAGATATGTTTAGTCTGTTTTTTTTCAAAGTAGCAAGTAAGAAAATGACAAATCAATTTATAATCAAATTCAGAAAATGAATAAAAAATAACTATAATGCTATAGTTTGGATATGGAATGTCCTCCAAAAGTCTCTGGTATTTGGATGTTATGGACTACCTGTGGAACCATGAGGGAGGGGTGGATTATGATCGTGTGGTAGGTTACAGATGTGTGTTGGAAGGCAGGCATGTGGTAGATTATAGACTACTGGTCTGTGGCAGATGAGGGGCTTAAACCTGGATGTGGCAGAACACTGAGGCTGAACCCAGAAGGAGTGGATCACTGGGACAGGACCTGGAATGGTATGTACTACTTCCCCCTTTTCGTCTGGTACTTGGCTTCTTGTGTAAAATACTGTGAGGAGCTGCCTCCACCTCTGCCTCTGCCATATGCTTCCATTGTTACCAAGTCATCCATGAATGGACTGTGACCTGCTGAAACAGTAAGATAAAATAAACTTTTCCTCCCCTAATTTGTGAGTGCCAGATATTTTGTCACACTGATAAAAAAAGTGACTAAGACATGTACTCCCAAATGGGTTTGATTTTTTTTCTTTTTAAAAGGGAAAAAAAAGGCACATCTCAAGTCAGCTGGAGTTCACATCCTTTATATGGATAAGCCTGATATTTCTGTTTATCAGTAAGTGAAATTATTTAGCAGTGTTAATGATAAAATAGTTTTTTAATAGTTAAAACAACAGTTTTCAGGTATGGAGTGTTTGATTAGACATTCTTCTAATGAAGCTCAGTCAAATAAATAATTGTGAGGGCTACAGAAATTATTTTTTAAATTATTTTGTTTTCTATATGACGATATATAAAAAGAACACTGAAGTAAAATTTATACTTTAAAGATTACTCACCTATAAATTATCTGTCTCACTCTAAATTTCGTATCATTTTTCTTGTCAGTGCTTTAGTTCTTAGGTTGTAGCCTTTCTTTAGGTAGGTCAAAATGGTTACCCAGAATTACAAAATTGAGGGAACCAGTGGTTTAATTGTGCAATACTTTGTCTTTCTTGGTCATGAAACTCTGACAGCTTCCCTTATAGAATGGTCATTTACATTCCAGATGAAAACTTGATATGACAGAGCTTATAGGAAAGCTCTACTATTGTAAGTACTGCTGTGGGAAGGTTTTCTCTTGCAGTACTGAACACACCTTTCTCATCTATGTACTGATCACAAATGTGTCATACATAGCTCACCAGGAACATGTCCAACAACTCTTATACAGAGTCATAGTCATACTCAGATGAGAATCTGTAGGGCTAGAAATACAGAATCAAATAGGACCTGCAGGAAATTCAAGACTGTCCGGCTCCTTTAAGAGCTCACAACTTTTTTTAGGAATATTTTCATGATCAAGCATAAGGGGTGGATAAGGCCTATGACACACTTTAAAACTGTAAGGCATCTGGAAAGTATGCTAGAAAAATTTGAGAAGGCAGAAAAACAGCAACAAATACTGCACTGGTTAGATGAACAATTCTATAAGTGAAGTAAGTGAAGAGTGAAGCCTGGATGTGGAAGTTCAGGTAGTATCTCATTGGAAGATAAATTTGGAAGGTTAGGTTAGGGCTTATGTAAAAACCTGTGGATTTTATCCTCCGGTCAGATATCTTAGAAGTTGAGGTGTAGGGAACTAACACGGAACAACATTTTAACCTTTGCACTGTGTTAATTGATCTCGGAGGGTTTTTTTTTTTTCAAAATTGTCAAAAATTCCCAAAGAATAAAAAGGTGATATTTTGACTGTTTTATGTAATAATAATATTTTGAACTGATTTGTATACAAATGACATGCTTATTTTAAACCTTTGTTATATGGTAATATGTTTACCATATGTAATATGATTTTGAGCAAAATAAAAAATGTTTTTGAGCTCATGGGATAAACTTGAATGCCTCATTCAGCAGATGGAAATATTCATTTGGGTATATCTGTATATAACAGAAAAAGGGTTAATTTAGATGAGTATAACAACAATGTGAAGAATGATATGTATGGAGGAATAAAAGATTTAATTATAATAAAACCACTACAAGAAAAAAGATTCTGTTTATCAAAAGAACTTCCTTTTAAAACAAAACAAAAATTAGCTTGCACTGGGAGGAGACATTTTAAAAAACAATAAAAACAGAAAAAATACATTGATAGAAATAAGACCAAATACATCTACCCTATCACTAACCTTATAGGTTTAATTGGCCCATTGAAGTTTTCATATTACAGCACAAGGCAAAACTGTTCTGAACAGGAGATACCCCTGTATAAAAAGTGATTCCAGAAGGTCAGGAAGAAAAAGGTAAATTATACCAAGAAACACAAACAAGTAAAAAGCTGAGGGTCTCCATCTTACTTTCTCAACAATGTCGATAACAAGCCAAGAAACATTTAATAAGACGGAAGTAGAAGAGCCCTTTAGAAGTTAACGGCACAGTTTACCATGGCAATGTAACAGTTGTAAATGCTTGCAAACAAAAATGAAAAGCAGCAGACATTTAAAAAGCAGTTATTATGGGAGATAGAAGAAATGAATGTGTAGTAATATCTGAATTTCTTATTTCAATGATAGATGAAGTTTAAAAGGAACATATAAATACATGAGCTAAATGACCTTTCTGAATATATTAGATTAGATATAATCTCATAAGATACTGGGAGGATTTTTGTCTTTTTCTAATGAAGGATTACTCAGTTAAAAGGAAAAAATGTATTTCAATCCAAATAATGGGGAAATTCGAGAAGTACTAATACTAAATGCACACAAGGATTATCTGTTAACCCAAAATTATTTTAAGATTCTATAATCTGTTCCTAATTGGGCCAATTTTTGTTCTTTACTTCTTCATGACAGCTAAGACAATGGGGATAGAAAGGAGCAAGGGTAGCTGATTCCTAAGTTCAAATTTCCTTTTAACATTGTGACTTCCTGGTTTTTTTGGGGGGGCGGGGAGGGTTAAAACTGCTAAAATAGTTATAAGGTAGTGACCTTTAATATATATGGCAGCTTTGAAACTACCGTTTAAGGAATTTCATACCAAATGAGGGAAAGTCAAATCCATTTGCTTTCTAAAGCTAATGTAAACAGATGTGGGATTTGGGAAAATAAAAAGATTCTTTATTCTAATCATCATTTAATTAGGATAAACAACTGAAAATGTATATAGCCTAATAAGGACTACTTCTGACTGACATTTAGAATTGGTTTGATTAGAAGTAATAGAATGGATATGAAAAAGATTTTTAAAATACATAATGTTTTAGCTCTCTGTGGTAACAGAATCATTATGGGATTTGATAATAAAAATAATTTTACACTAGAACAAAGTACTCTACTTAGGAATAAGAAACTAGTTCTGAGAATGTTTTTCACTTTTTCTTCATTTTATTGATTTGTATATGCGTGATACATGATGTTTACATTGAACTTGAGTATTTTGTGCACATATATATTGCATCAAAGATCTGAGAATCTTAATACGGGAAATAAGCCCTGATAATGCACTGAAGCATAGTTTTTCTTTGAAAATCAAAAAGCAGGGTCATATAGTAATGAAATAAAGGCATTTTACATGTGTATGATATATTTTCTTCATATTGCATTGTAGAATTCATTAACAACAAAAGGTAAAGGAGGAAAGATTTTGTTGTAGAATGTAGTAGATAATAGGGCCTTCTAGTATAAATCAGTACGGTTTATAAAACAGTATGATACACTTTTTCCTACCGAATCAATCCTATAATAGATGAGTCACTGAAGTATTTGTAGAAAGTTGTGATCAACGAAAAGAATGTATGGACTAACACGTTTGTAAACTCTGTCATTTAATAAACTTTCCATCTTATAAGGAGGAAAGATTTTATTTTGGCTCACAGTTAAAGAGGTTTCAGTTTATGCTCATTTGGCTCTTTTGCACAGGCACAAAGTTAGGAGTTTATGATAGAGGAGGCTGCTCATCTCATGGTGGTCAGGAAGCACAGGGATTAGAACAAGTTAGGGTCTTAATATCTCCCTCAAGGGCATATGCTTAGTGTTTTGACTTCCTTTAGGCCTTATCTTCTCACTGTCTCACCAGTAGTGCCACAAACTGCTTACCAAAGCCTTACCAGGGCCACGGAGGAACTTGTTAAGATTCAAACCAAAATACTCTAGAAAAAGAACTTACTTTCATTGGGTATTGTAGGAAGGACAGTATGGCTCAAAATAGGTCAGTCATAATTTTCTCTTGGCATGTTTTTGTAATAAGTGTTTTAGAATGTTATTTATAGTAGCAGTCCCCGACTTTCTTGGCACCAGGACCTAGTTTTGAACAAGATAGTTCTTCCACAGACCAATGGGGAGCAGGGATGCTTTCAGAATGATTCAAATGCATTGTATTTAATGTAGACTTCCATTATTACTACATTATATAATATAATGAAATAATTATATAGCTCACTGTAATTCAGAGTCAGTGGGAGCCCACTACTTATTTCTCTGCAACTAAATGGTCTCATGTGGAGGTAATAGGAGATGGTGCAGTCAAGTGCAATCAAGTCTATCAACTAATGTTAATTGTTTTTGCTGCTGCTCTCAAGCACCAGCATTACTACCTCATCTTCACATCAAATCGTTAGGCATTAGATTTTCAAAATGAACATGCAGCCTAGCTTCCTCCCATGTACAGTTCATAGAGTTCATGCTTGTTAGAATCTAATGCCATGACTGATCTGACAGGAAGTGGAGCTCAGGAGATAATGCAAGTATTGGGGAATGGCTGTAAATACAGGTGAAACTTTGCTGGCTCATTTGCCATTTTTCCTCCATTTTATTCATATGTACAAGTGCAAAATTTAAGGTTTACAATGGAGTTGGGCCTTTTGTACACAGGGGAGAAAACGTCCTTTACCGAACCTTCTGTTTTTAACTTACTAATCTTATGCAGAAATATCTAAACTTTTTTAAAGCAGAAGGAAGTATGCTTTAACAGATTAATGTATATATAAATATCAAATGAGATTACAGAGGTAATTTTTCTAAAATTACAGTCATATTTGGCAATATAAAATTGTTACAAATGAAACTTAACCTGTTCTAGTGTGCATATTTTAGGGACATAGACTTTGTACAGTGTTTTAAATGAATTTACAGGCTTGCTATAGAGTAAAAAACCTTATTCTCCTAGCCAGTGCTACCTGAACTTTATGTGCAGAGGAATCATCTAGGGTTAAAATGGAAATGCAGATTCTGAGTCTTGTCCAAGTTCTGCATTTCTCACAGGTTCCCAGATGGAGCCAGTGCTACTGGCTCAGGGACCACATTGAATAGCAAGACTTTTAGGTATTGAAATTGAAGCAGAGTGGAAATAATTCTTGTTTTATAAATTTACTGTTATGGTTTGGTGAGCTGGAGTATCCCCCCAAAGCCTCATGCATTTGGTTGTAGTGGAATACTTATGGAACCGTGTGCTGTTGAAAGGTGGGATCTGGCTGAAAAAGGTAGATGCTTGGGGTTTTGACTTGGAGGGATGGTGTCAACTTGTTGAGATGGGGGTGGGGTACCCAGGGCAAAGCTTTCAGTTGTGCTGGTTCTGCCCATCCTCCTTCACTTGGTCGTCTGCCATGCCATGAACAGCTCTTTTCTCTGGTTGTCACCTCTGCCATGTGTTTCCGACATTGCCAGAAGCCTAGAAGTGGAGTGTGACCTCCTGATACAGTGCGCTAAAATAAAGACTTACACAAAGAAAACTATAAAAACGTGAAGAAAGATTGAAGAGGACTTTACAAAATAGAAAGACATCCATGACTTTCCCTTGCCTGTATGGGAAGAACTAACACTGTCAAAATTACCATACTTCTAAAGCTACTATACAGATTCAATGCAATACTAATCAAAATACCAACTACATTCTTCACAGAACTAGAACAAACAACTTTAAAATTTATGTGGAACCAGAAAAGGCTCAGAATTTCTAAAGCAATTTTATGTAACAAGGGCAAAGCTGCAGGAATCACAATCTCAGACTTCAAAAAAATTAAAGCAACAGTGATTAAATCTACAGGATACTGGTATAAGAACAGACAGGAGGACCAGTGGAACAGAATTGAGTATACTAACACGAGCTCAAATACCCTCAGTCACCTGATCTTTGACAAAGAGGCCACAACAACACACTGGAAAAGATAGTATCCTCAACAGATGGTGCTGGGAAAACTGAATTACCACATGCAGGTGAATGAAATTAGATCCAAGTCTGTCGCCACACATTAAAATCAGATCAAAATGAATCAAAGCACTGGACATCAAAACAGAAACACTGAATCTGTTGGAATGGAAAAAAAAAAAGGTAAAACCCTAAAAGACAAGGGACAGGAAAAGAGTTTTTGAACAGATTGCCAGGTGCTTATGAAATCTCATCAAGAATCAACAAATACATTAAAAATCTTTTGTACAGCAAAAGAAACAGTCAACAGGGTGAAGAGACACCCCACAGAGTGGGAGAAGATCTTCACCAGTATTTCTTCAGGCAAAGGATTAATCTGTAGAATATACAAAGAACTCATAAAAATAAAACTGCCTAATATAAATGACCTCATCAAGAAGTGGGCAGCTGAAATGAAAAAAAGCTTCTCAGAAGAAGTACAAATGGCCAACAAGCACCTGAAAAAGTGTTCTCCATCACTGGCCATCAAAGAAATGCAAATGAAAACAACACTGAGGTTTCACTTCACCCCAGTGAGAATGGCCCATATTAAGAACTCAAAAACAACAATCGTTGGCAAGGATGTGGAGAAAAAGGAACTCTTCTCCAGTGTTTGTGGCAATATAACCTGGTTCTACCATTATGGAAAGCAGTCTGGAGATTCCTTAGGAAGCTGAGAACAGAAATCCCGTTCGATGCAGCTTCTGGGCATATTTCCAAAAAATAAAGTCAGCACATGAAAAAGACACGTGCATATCCATGTTTGTAGCAGCACAATTCATAATAGCCAGATTCTGGAAACAACCTACCTGCCCATCAACAGAGGAATGGTTAAAGAAGATATGGTACCTATACACAGTGGAATAATGTGCAGCCATAATGACAGGTATGAAGCATTTGAAAGAAAATGGGGTCACCTTGAGTCAGTCATTCTCAGTGAAATGTTCCAGACTCAAAAAACCGAGTATAAACAAATATGTCTCTTATGAAATTCACAAAAATAATGGCGTAAAAATTCACAACACAGGTGACAGGGTGGAAAGAGGGGCAGTGGACTTCTAAGAAAAGATAAGAATATCTGAAAAATGGTGGGGGGTTGTACACAGTAGGGAGGGGGACTCATAGATGGACATTGATTTTCCAAACCCCATGTCTTTAATGTGTTACAGAATTTGGAACTCATGTATACATACATATATATATATATATATGTAAAGTTAAAAAAATCTTTTCTTCCTTAACGAATGTCATGTATGCTGTCATAGCAATGAAAAAGTAAAAATAAGTAAAATACTCACTACTCAGATATTATAGTGAAAACACTTAGAACCTGCTGTGAATATTAATTTTGTTAACAAATAATATTTGATAATTCTGTCTGATATTTTATTAGCTTCTGGTCCTAAAGTCCCAAATTATTTATTTTTATCTTAAAAATAAATAGCACAATTCAATATACGTTCAATTTTTATACATTGGTATACCATAGCTGGGTTCTTTTGGTGATAATTTGCTGGTGATTCCCCGTATTTACCCCCAACTTTATTAAGGCATCATTGGCAAATGAAAATTATGTGTTGTACAATGCAGCATTTTACATATGTATATATATGTGAAATCAAACTTTTTACTGTATCACTTTATATATTTACTATATGTGTGTATATGTGTATGTATATATATATATGTGTGTGTGTGTGATGAGAACATTTGAGATCTAAACTCAAAAATGGCAATATTTAAGTTTGTGGCACATTATTATGAACTGTAGATACAATAACGAATTGTACGATAACTCTTGAAGCTATTCTAAGTTGAATGTGATATTATGTACTATTATGTACTACATATATATATATATATATATATATATATATATACTAATGAAATAATAATGGGAAACAGCTTTCTATAGGCAAGTTTTTTTTCTGTAGTCACTGAAAAATAAAAATTTGTCAGACAGTAAGATCTCTGTTACTATTGGTTATAAATGGAGAAATAAACTCAGAGATACCCCAAAAATGTGAGTATTAGCTGCAGTGCCAAGATAATGAAAAGGACAGTGGGGTAGGAGTATGGACATAGGAAAGTATTATGAGGATCTTAGGACAGCTCTAAGACAGTGATATAAAGAGATTTCTGCAGTAGGTGGGAGAATCACTTCTAAGATACCTCATCAGTCTGTGAATTCTCACAAGCAGTTTGCTTTTTGCTGCCAAGTAATTAAATATAAATTGGAGTATAGGCTTCATTCCTACTACTTGATAGCCTTATTTTCCTCAAACATGCTAAAAAATGTTTGTTGGCCATCCTGGGGGTTTTGTTGTTGTTGCTTGTTTTTGTTTTTCTGAGATAGGGTCTTGCTCTATAGTTCGGGCTGGTTCTGAGTTCACTGCATAGTGGAGGCTGGCCTTGAACTCACAGCAATCCTGCTGCCTCAGCCTCTTAAGTGCTGGAATTACACACCCGGCTTATGTGGTACTGGGGAATGGAACTTAGGGCCTCCTGCTAAGTGTTCTTAACTGCTGTGCTCTTCCTCCAGTCCCCTTTCTGATTTCTGTACCTTTTCTTCCTGCTTCTTATTTCTATCTAGTGACCTTTCTCTGAGTTATCACTGTATTAGCATAATCTGCTCATTCATCCATGTAGTCATTTGCTTGGTATGTATTTGTATACATATTATGTAACAGTAGGATATGGTAGAAGGTGATCTGTGGAATACAAAATTGAGTAAGATGCAGTCTCTACTTTCAGAGTACTCGTGGTTCATTGGAGGAAGTCACCAGCACAAATAATTAGCTTAAGAACATAATTAAGATATGTCTTTCTCTAAGAAAGAACATTCTTGTTGTAATACCCTACATAAAGTGTTCTAGAAGTTCATATGGGAGAAAAATTAATTGCTGTTGTCTGGGACCATGAGGAAATGCTTCATATTAAGTCCAGCTTTTGAATTGGGTCTAAAAAATAGATAAGTTTTTCAGGCTTTTCTAGCAGCAAAAATTGCATGAGCAAGGCATGGAGGCAGGCGAATAATGAGACATATTCCAAGAATTGCAGGTACTATAAATTCATTGCATTCTTAAATTTATCATCTACAGGATTTAAATTGCTTATGAATGACATTGAAAGGGTGATACAGCAATTTTTCTGAGTTACTGATTTATTCCATTGCTTAGAGCTTAGTGCTTCAAGTGACTGAGTGAAACTAGTGATCGACTTAGCATTCTAACCTTAGTATATCTTTTTCTCCATATTCACTTTCATTTTTATGACAGGATATTTTATGTTTAATAATTCAGGATTTGGTAAAGAGTTTGGTGTAATTCCTCTCAGTTGCCTAGGATTTGTTAAACATAGGGTGATCACATAAGTTATTATATGAATTAGGCCCCCTGAAGAGTGAAAGGGGTGATGCTCTTAATAAAACTCCACAGCAACAGGGATAAACTGGGGTATCTCCAGTAAGTTAGACTTTGATCAACTGGAATAAATAAATGTAGTTCATTTTAGTTGGAGCATGGGATGTGGATGGAAAGCAGTAGAATATGAGTCAGGAAAGCAGATGAATGACCCTAAATGCCAAGTAAAGGAGTTAGACTTTTATACCGTAATGGGCAGAAGACCTCTACAGGCTTTTTGGCAGAGAAATTAATATAAATGGAGCATCATTCAGAATAATTAATCTAGCCTCTGGCTGTGTTGAATAGAAGGGAGACAGTCAATTAAGAAAATATTCAGATGATAACTGCTGATCCAAGAATGCTAGGAAAACATGTAAAGAGAAATTTAAATAAATCAATTTTAGTATGTATTATTATTGATGTTAATACATATTTATATAAATTTTATTATTTTGTAGAAGATCCTGTTAGATTAGTGTATTCAATATCAGCTTTCTGAAGAGGATACTAGGATTTAGCTTATGAGCACCAGATTATTTTATATATACTACTATTTTTGCATGGATATATAAAAGAGTTTATTTTTTAAAAAAAGAAAGAAAAATTTTCCCACCTGGACATATTGGTGCACACTCATGATATCAGTTTTCTGTGAGACTGAGGGAGGAGAGATACAAGATTGATCTCAACCCAAGCAACTTAGTGACTTAGCAAGACCGTGTCTCAAAAAAAGACTGGGGGTGTAGCTCAGTGTGAAGGTTCTGGGTTCCAGCCTTACTGTTGCAGGGGGAAAATATCTAAAATTGTTTGCTGTATCATGAAATCAACTTTTGATTGTATGATTTGGTTGAGATCAAGAATGTCCCCTAAAGGTCTTATGTTTGGAAGGTGATTGGATCATGCGGGGCTCTCTACTTATTAGTGAGTAAATTTGGTGATTTTTTATGTTTTTACGAAGTGGAACCTCATTGGTGGATGGGTCATCAGAAGTATGACCTGAAAGAATAGAGCTCCTCCCTTTTCTCTGCTTCCTAGTTGCCTTGTTGTGGCCAGTTTTCCTTCACTCTGGGTCCTTGTACAGTTGCTGGCTGCAGTGCATTGACAAAATCCTGCAGTGTATTGACAAAATTCTGTGAGCTAAAATTAAACTTTCCACCTCCAAGTGGTGAGTCTTGAGTCCAAACAGTGAGACGGTGACCAACATATTGTATCTTGTTTCAACATGGTATCTAGAGAGAATTTTACTTTCATAGTAACTCTCTTCCTTCTAGCCGACTTCGCCCCCATTTGTATTCGTATCCCATTGCTGTGGTTTGCTGTACCCCAAGAGCCTCGTGTATTTGGATATAGTGGAATAACTGTGGAACTATGTGTTACTGGAAGGTAGGACCTGGACCTGGCTTGAAGGAGCAGATGCTTGGGGCTTGTTCTTGAGGGATTGTGTCAATTTTTGAAATTTAGGGGTGCCCAGGGCAGATCTTTCAGGCATGTATTTTTGACTTGTGGGCCAAGAAAGGAGGGAGGGGCACCCACAAACTGGGAGCTTAAATAATTAAAGGAATGAAACAGAAACATTGTTACAGCTTCTTCCTGGCAAAGCTCTGGCCTTGCCTTGAGTCTCCAGACATCTACTGACTCCTCACTTCACTTCGCTCCTGTCTTACTTGGTTTCGGTCCTGCCACATACTTCACCCCTTGCCGGTTGCCTTTAGATGAACTGTGTGTCAGATCTTCTGAAATTCTGAGCTAAATAAATTTTTCCTCCCTTAAATTATGGATGTCAGGTTTTCTTTCACAGCAATGACTAAGTAACTAAAACACCCATGGAGCAGGTTGGTCTTTTGAGAAATAAACATGATTTCTGTCAGGAAAACCAAAGCTTCATGGAAAAAGGAATCAGTCCTTGACAGAGCAATTATGCAGTAGTAGAGAAGAAGACTCTAGAGTAGGCTATGTATGCAAACAGAGGGAAGCAGAAACAGGTGGGACAGATTTGGGGAGAAAGCTTGGCTCTGAGTCACTTCTAAGTGCTATTGGCATGCACCTAATACACTTGGTTTCCTAGCAAGTTAGGCAGCCTTGGAGAATGCAGAAAAGTTGAAGAATTAAAAAGCCATGTAGTTCCCACAATCACCTCAGTTTTAAAAAATTAACTATCCAGTGGAAGAGAACATTCTTTACTTGCTAAAGAAATACTCACTGAGATTTAAAGCTAGTTTCTCACTTTTTTAAAAATGAATTTTTGGGCAATATTTCTCACTGGTGTACTTGTCTTTTATATAAGATCATATCACTAGACATATCAGACCAGAATTTTTATTAGAGGACTTAGATAACTTATGAAAGATGATTTGAGGTGTTTTATTTCACTGCTGTATTAGCAGGAACTGATAAAATGTAGAGAATGACTAAGTTGAAGATACCAAGCTTATGTCTGTATATTATCATTTATAACATTTCACTATTAGATGCTATCTTCTCAGTGAGTATTAAGATCTATTTTAAATTTTTCATGTAAGTTTTATTTTTTTAATTTAAAAATTTCACTTCTAAACAAAATAGGATTTCCATCCTTCCTGATCTGAAGCTGCTTGTCTTTATTTTATTTAAGCTCTGTTGCATTTGACATATAAAAATGTTTCCCCAGGAGAATCTTGCTTCTGCCCAGGGTTGACATGAAAAATAAACTTATCAGACTAATAGAGCTTGCCAACAATTCATATAAACAATTTTTTCTTTCATACTGCATATTAATAGAAATGTTAATATAATAAGAAAGGGCCTTCATTTCTCCTTATAGGAGGAGAGATTAAGTGGGTCAAAGACAGTTTTCTTCCTTTGGGCTCTCCTGACTCAAGTGCTAGCTGAATTCCAGTCATAACAGTTCATGTTTATTAGTGTAGTGTTTAAAAGTAGTAGTTATCTATTTAATGCAGCCATTTTTTTGCAATTGCCTTGTATGTAAATGTTTTCTTGCCATGTAAATATTTCAGATTAAAAGCAAATAGATTTAGAATGTATATATTTTAACAGGTGCTAGTGAACTCTTTGGAAACAGGCTTACTTGGATTATGCAGGCAGAAACCATTGTCACAGCTGTAGTGTACCATGTATCACATTCTGTTTCCCTATCACCATTACTAGGCTGAGAGCTTCTTGTGGTAAAGCCTGTGCCCTTAGTATCCCATAGAAATTCTGTCAATATTTTTGAGTTATGTAATGACTTAATTTTGATAATGACCAGTTTAATTGCTGTGAGTTAATGTTTTCCTGTTTTCCTAAGGTTTTCCCAGTACATGACTGTGAAATCATGCTGTACCAATAGAGTTGAATTCCTGACCTCTCTAGATTTAGTCAGACTTCTGGGGAAAAGGTCTGTTAGTGGGATATGGAAATTTTAGAGGAGAAAAGATTCTTTTCTTATCTCTTTCTTGGTTTATAGGTCAGACCTCTTTCATAACTGACAGATTAAAAACAAAAAAGAATACAAAATTGTTCAGTACAGTATAAAGTTTATCTGGCAGGAGATTCTTCAGAAATGATTATCCAAGGAAACAGAGAAAATCATATATTTAGCTTTGGCTTGGTGAAGAGTGAACAATCATGTAGAAAGAAATATGATTGGATGAAAGGCGTGTGATCCAGTGGTAATGGTAATAAACTGAGGGGAACTTAGCATGACCTGTTTAGATTTTTTCTTGATATCTCTGTGACTTCAGATAGTGATATTCTTTTTTTCCAGTTCTAACGGAGTAACTCCCTCACAGGTCTTAAGATAAAGTGGTTAGAAAATTATGTTATGGCCTACTTGAGAGGGAAGGACAGAAGGAAAAATCAGAGAGACCTTTCTGCTTTTCCTCCTTTCTCAAATGCCAAGGTCCTTGTAGTGTAAATATCCTAGCACTTATCAATATTAAGTAATGACTGAGAAAAGTTTCAGTATTTCCATTTAAGTTTTGAGAATGAAAATAATACAATTATTTGTGAGTCAGACTACCTGGAGATGTACAGTCACTTAAAGAGTATAATTTATCACTTGTTAATAGATGTGGAAGTCAGTTATTGACTGCACCATTCTGACAACTTGAATATTAGTGTTATCACTGTGTTTTTTTCCTAAAAAATTTTTATGCAAACATTTTTTAAAAATCAGATGGGGTTATTTACCTGGTAGATTAGCATGTTTTGTGTATTATTTAGATCAAATTATTGATGAATCATAAAATACTGAGTTGTCACAGTTCTTAGTAGTATAACGTCCACGAAATGCATAGCCAAAGAAAAACTTCTCAGTATTCCAATCAATGCCAGACTTTAGCCATCTCTCAATAGTAAGTATTGATTCAATGAATGAATTTTCATACACAGATGCTAGAGGTAGCAAGACACAAAATATTGAAGTAAAGAACAAATATTTGTTCATATTTCCTAGTTCAGTAATTTTTGTGTTGCATATGCATCCTAAATTATCCTCTGGTAAACTTAAACTTTGTTTTTTAGTCACATTAAGTGAAAACAAAAAGTTCTGATTCTCTTTATTTAGTAATTTCTCAGTACATTGAAGGATTTTCAGTTTACAGTTGTGAGTTTTTCTTGATTCTTTGATTATTTTGTTCTGTTATAGAAACATAGTGGGATAGAATCAACAACTTTGGCTTTAGTTCATTTTTATATAAATTCCTTCAAAACTGATAGTCTGCCGTTTTTCTTGTGCTATAAAGGTGAAGTTGTTGAAAGTATTAGGTGGTTGGAGTAAATTGTTTTTAAAATTGTTTAGGCAGTTTCTTTCATGTGTTGGAAGTGAAGGAATACTTATTTGACAATTTCTAGAATAAAAAGTGTTTCTATTTCATTGATTTCGTGAAGGGTTACAATAATTATGATTAAAATCAGTAGATGATTTTCTAAGTAACAAGTGGAACCAACCTCGTTAATTTTTTAGAATGATTTGTTTGCCTTTAATGGAAACATTTATTAATTCCACATTTTTTAAATTTTCAGGTAACTTGGGTTTTTACTCCTGTAACAACTGAAATAACAAGTCTTGATACAGAGAATATAGATGAAATTTTAAGTAAGTACTTCAGTTTTTCAAAGTATATGTTCTCGCTGAAGAGTTTATATACAAAAATAAACAATGAAAATCTCAGTTACCTAGAATAGTTGATGTGTTCTCATTCTGATTAACTCCATGGCTTACTGAATAAAAACATGTTTCATTTTGATTTAGTCATTTTATTTGTCTTGATGTAGATACCATTCTTAATGCATCAAGTATTTTGCTAAGGTCTCCTAAGAAGCCTATACAAAAGGTACAATACTAAATATTATTAGCCTTAGGACATAATCTAAAATTTGTTTTGTTTTCTTCCTTTACTTTTTTCCCCCCAGCAGTCTTGGGGATTGAACACGGAGTCCTCCCTCTGATCTGCATCCCCAGCTCCTTTTTACTGTTTATTTGAGACAGAGTCTCACTTAAGTTGCTAAGTTCACCAAACTGGCCTCAAACTTTTAATTTTTCTGCCTCAGGTGCCTAAAATGCTGGGTTGCGAGCCTGTGCCACTTGGCTCAGCTCTTCTTTTACTTTAACAAATTCACCTGTTAGTTTTTTGTTTGTTTGTTTGTTTGTTTGTTTGTTTTTTTAGTGTCACTGGTCCAGGTAAGTTCAGTATGTGTTTACTGATTGCATTGTTTTATGACAGTGTGATTTTAGATAATATTAACTTGGGAAAAACCATATCTCATTTTAAAAAATAGTGAAGGAACCAGTCCAGGTGGCTCAGGCCTGTTATCCCAGCACCCTGGGAGAGCGAGGTAGGAAGATTGCAATTTTGAGCCTACCCTAGTCAATTTAACAATTTAATGAGATGCTATCTCAAAATCAAAACTAATAATGGGCTGGAGAAATAGCTCAGTATGAAGCCCTGAGTTTAGTCACCAGTACCATGAAAGAAATAAAAAAATAGCAAGGGGAAGATAAATATATGGTTGATAGAAAAATCACAATGTAGGAGCTGTAAGAAAATGTTCAACATATGTAAATGATTCTTTTCTTTAAATACCTTCACTAACTGGCTTGCATATAAAAAATCAGAAGTGTTAGATGTAAAGGAGTCAAAATGTTTATGTAGTACATTATTTTGTGTACCTGGAGTTTAAATACTAAGGTCTGTTTAGTGTGTATCAGAATCACCTAGAGAACCCACTGCTAGTTTCTGATGGAAATTGCTATTCCCTGCCTAATTTGCATTTCTGTAAATTTCTAGGTGATGATATTAGTACTTCATGCCTAGGAAAAAGAGTTAGTGAGCCACTCCTAAGGTTGGATAGGCAAGTGAATAAAAAATGCTTTGAGGTAAAAAGAGAAGGAAACTGAAACTCACATGTCATTCTTAATCATTTTATCTTCCATGTTTTAGAATATCTTTTTTGTGTTTTATTTAAATGAACACTTGAGGAATTATAGTTTCTCTGAATTAGGTTTAGCCAAAGGAAACAGTGCTATATCTTTCTCATGCTTTCACATCTTGATACACAAATGGTAAGTTATTTTCGTGACAAAGGGTAACTATCAAATGGCTAAGAA
Organism: Ctenodactylus gundi; assembly: GCA_004027205.1. Classification (NCBI taxonomy): domain Eukaryota; kingdom Metazoa; phylum Chordata; class Mammalia; order Rodentia; family Ctenodactylidae; genus Ctenodactylus; species Ctenodactylus gundi. The sequence continues at coordinate 328,723 of PVKB01000207.1, forward strand.
CTAGAAAAAAGTGTATTTGTATAACATTGTTATAGATTGCTTGCTGCTACTAGGCAAGACATCTGGTATTTAGGAAAAACATAGTAATGCAAGTCTCTTCTATGAAATAAGATTGTCACAAAGAACAGTTCTTCATGAAAATGGGAAATGAAAAAATGAATTACTAAAATCCTAATTATTCCACTTTATGAGAGTATACTTTTAGTAGCTTACTTACTTTATCTGGATTTAATTTCATTTATGTTTGTTTAATATGCAGTGAATGTGTGAGGAAGGAGATAATAGAGAAGAGAGACAAATTATGGTCATTCAAAACTGTACATATGGGAAAAGAAAATGAACATCACCTTTAATTGTGTCAAATTATGTACACACAATTTTTTTTCCATTTCAGACAATGCTGATGTTGCTTTAGTAAATTTTTATGCTGACTGGTAAGTAATCTTTGTATTTTTTATTTTTTATTTGTGTTTTAAACTTGCTAAATATGAATATTCTGGGGCCAATGGGGACGTATTTCTCTATTTCTAGATAGTATTTGAATCTTTCAGAATTGAGGAAGAAATAAACATTTTCCATGAGAAAGAAAACCTTAAGAAATTTATGAGCACTAGACCAGCATGGCAAAAAATACCTAACGGAATCTTAGACAGAGATAGAGAGACTGATAGTACCAAAGAACTCAGAGAAAATAAAACATCAGAACAAGGAGAATAATTTAACAAAAGTAAAAAAATAAAGAACCAGCACTAAAATTATAGTACAATGACAGGATGTAGTAAGTATATCACAATAATAACTCTGAATGTTAATGGTCTTAACTCTCCAATCAGAAGACACACACTATCGAACAGCATTGTAGAAAATACACAAGGGAATCTTAGACAGAGACAAGGAGACTAGCAAGACCAAAGAACACAGAGAAAAAAGAAACATCAAAAGGGGGAGAAAAATAAAAGTAAAAATCCACAGAATCAGTACTGAACCAGACAATGACAGGATATAGTAAACATATTACAATAATAATAATTCTAATGTTGATGGTCTTAACTTTCCAGTCAAAAGATAGATTGGAAGATTGGATCAAAAAATAAAACCTAGTAGTTTTTTGCTTGCAAGAGGCACATTTTATTTGTAAACATATACATAGGTAAAAGTAAAGACATGGAAATTAATACCTCATGCAGCTGGTCCCCCAAAACAAGTAAGATTATACTATTTTAGATAGAACCGATTTCAGGCCAGAACAGATCAGAAGAGACAAAGATGGACATTATATACTGAAAAAGGAACAATATGATGGGAAAAATTCATGATTGTGAATATGTGTGCATCTAATATTGGTGTACTCGATTTCATAAAACAAAAACTACTGGACATGAAGTGACCAGTAAGCCCCAACATAATTATGGTAGGAGACTTCATTATTCTATTCTAACAAATAGATCAACCAGACAGAAAATTAACAAAGAAGTATTGGAGCAAAAATACATCTTGGAACAGACAGACTTACCAGATAGCTACAGAATTTTCCTTCTAACATCAATAGAATATACCTTTTTCTCAGCAGCACATGGGACTTTTTCCAAAATAGACTATATAGTAGGCCACAAGGCAGATTTAAATAGATAAAAAGGAATTGAAGTAATTCCTTGCATACTTTCGAAGCAGATTGGAATTAAACTAGATGTCAACAACAACAAAAAAGCTACAGAAAGTGTATAAACACATGGAGATTAAAAATAATACATTATTGAACAAGCAGTGTGTCACTGAAGAAACCAGGGGACAAACCACTTCCTGGAGTCACACAATGAAAACTACGAATGCACACATTAAAAATTAGCAGATTCAGATAAATAATTTAGTGATGCATCTCAAAATCCTAGTAAAACAAGAACAATTCCAAATCTAAAAGCAGTAGAAAAAATCATAAGGATTAGGGCTAAAATCAGTGAAATACAAATAAAGAAGAAATACAAAAGATGAGTGAATCAGAGTTGATTTTTGAAAGGGTGAATGAGATTATTAAACTGCTAACCAAACTAACTGAAAGAAAGATGCCATCAGTACAGTTAGAAATGAAAAGAGTGAAATCACAGTGGACAATGCTGAAACCTAGAGGATTATAAGAAATTATTTTGAAAGCTTATACTCCAATAAATGGGCAACAAACCATTAAAAATACAATTTTATCAAAGGGAACAGTAATAGAGGAACTGGAAGAAATATGAGACACATATGAGATACCAAAATTGAACAAAGAGAATGTGACAGCCCTTTGTTGATGAGTGACAACTAATGAAATTGAGGCAGTAATAAAGTTCTCGCCTTCAGATAAAAGCCCAGGACTTGATGGATCACTGCCGAGTATACCAGAACATAAGGGAAGAGCTAACACTAATACTTCTCAAACTTTTTCAAGAAATTGAAAAAGAAGTATTGCCAAATTCTCTCCTGGAAGCTAGAATTATTCTAATACCAAAACTTGTCAAGAATTAAAAAAAGAACACTATAGGCCAATTTCCTTAACCAGTATAGATGCAGAAATCTTCAACAAAGTACTTATGAACAGAATGTAACAAATCATTAAAAAGATCATATATCGTGGTCAGTTTGGCTTCATTTCAGGGATGCAAAGCTGCTTCAGTGTATGATGTATTTCATACTAAAAAAAGAAATCATGTGATGTCCCAAAGATGCCCCAAAAAAAGCCCTTCACAAAATGCAGTTATCTCTATTTGCTCAAAAGTCTTATGAAAATAAGTATAGAAGGATCCTACTTCAAGGTGATAAAAGCAATTTGATAGTCCTACAGCCAGAATCATCCTAAATGAGGAAAAACTGAAAGCATTTCTCCTCAAATTAGAAACGAGAAGGGTTTCCACTCTTACCATTTCAATGTAGTGCTCAAAACTTCATCCAGAGCAATCAGGCAAGAAAAGTAAATAAAAGGAACAGGCATAGGAAAGAAAAAAGTCATTTGCAGATGGCATGATTGTTTACATAGAGGACCTGAAAAACTCCACCAGAAGATTGTTAGAATCAATAAATGAGTTCAGCCAAGTTTCACAATATGAAATCAATACACAAAATTATCCATAACATTCCTGTACAGCAACAATGAAAACAGAGAAATCAGAAAAGCAGTTCCATTTACAGTTATCTCAAAGAAAATTAAATACCTAGGAATCAGCCTAAATAAGCAAGTGAAGGACTCTATACTGAAAACTCTGGTACAATGAGAATTTTAGAAAATGGAAAGGTATCCCCTGTACCTGGATAGGCAGAAACAACATTGCCAAAATGGCCGTATTATCTAAACCAATATACAGATTCGGTGCAATCTCAATCAAGATACCAACAGTATTTTTTACAGAACTAGAAAAAATGGTCCAAAACTGTGCACAGAACCACAAGATACCCAGAATAGCCTAAGCAACAAAATAAAAGCAGAAAGCATCACAATACCTAATACCAAAATATATTACCAAGCAACAGTGATAAAAATCACATGGTATTGACACAAAAACTGATGTGTGGATAGTGGAACAGAATTGAGGATACAGAGACATCCCTGAGTACCTTCAGCTATCTCATCATGAAAAAAAGGCCAAAGCCATTCAGTGAAGTAAAAATAGCCTGTTTAGGAAATGATACTGGGAAAACTGGATAGCCACCTGCAGAACAATGACAATAGACCCTCCTCTTTCACCATGTACCAAAATCAGAGACTTTAGATAATGAAATAGAAACACTGAACTTGTTGGGAAAAAAAAAAAGTAGGCAGAACAGTTGAAGACGTAGGTGTTGGCAAGGACTTTCTTAATTAATAAAACATCCAAAGTACATAAGATAGCACCAAGAATCAACAAATGGAGTTATAGTCAAAAAGCTTCTGCACAGCAAAGGAAACCATTCACAGACTTAAGAGGGCACAGATGGAATGGGAAAAATTTTTGCCAGCTACTCCTCAGACAGAACTATTATCATGAATTTACAAATAATTGAAAAAAATTAGGCCCTGCAAAGTAAGGAATCCAATCGAAAAAAAGGAATCTGAAATAGGAAACAGGTCTCAGAAGAAAAGATCTGGATGGCCAATAAGTGCATGAAAAATATGCTCAGCATCTTCAACCCTCAGAAGAATGCCCATCAAAGCAACACTGAGGGTTGTCCATCTTACTGTAGTAAGAATCACTGGTATTATTATCTCAAAGAATAACTAGTATTTGCAAGGTTGTGAGTTAAAATGAATGCTCCTAAACTACTGGTGGGATCATAAACTGGTAAAACCAGTGTTGAAAGCAGTATTGATGTTCTTCAGAAAACTGAAAATAGGTATCCCATTTGATCCAGCTATACCTCTCCTGGGTATCTTCCCAAAAAAGTTAGTCATCGTACAAGATTGATACATGCATACCCATGTTTATAGCAGCACAGTGTATAACGGCCAGATCTTGGAAGAAGACAATATGTCTGATGACAGATGAATGGATAAAGAAATCGTTGTGTATATACACAACAGATTACTACTCTGCCATGAAGAGAGACAAACCTGAGTCATTTGTATGAAAATGGACTCACCTTGAGACCATTATCTTTAGCAACTTGAATCAGACACAGTAGATTAAATATCGTTCGATTTCTGCAAGAAAACCAAACTATTAGAAGAATAAAAGAGATACTGAAGAAAGTATGAAGATAAACTTTGTGGAGTGGGAAAGGGAATGTCGGGGGGGATGTGAGGGGAGTTGGAGTGGGAAAGGGAATGTCGGGGTGGATGTGAGGGGAGTTGGATTGGGAAAGTGATGTGATACGTAAATAATAAAAAGAGACCCGATTAAAAACAGGCTATTGATATTAATGAAGAGTTCTCAGAAGAAGTACAGATGACCAACAAATATATGAAAAAATGTTCAGCATCATTAACCCTTAGGGAAATGCAAATCAAAATAATACTGAGCTTTTCTACCGCAGAAAAAATGGCAGTTATCAAAAACAAAAAACAGTGCTGTGGGGGGGGGGGGGGGAAGTAACCCTTCTACCCTGCTGGTGCTACTATAAGCTGGTTATGGAAATCATTAGGGAGATTTTTTAAACTGGATGTAGATACTCCATTCAACCCAGCTATACCTGTTCTAGGTGTCTTTCAAAAAGAGTTAAAGCTATAACAGAGATAACTGCATACTCATGTTTATAACATAAAATTCATGATAGGTAAATCATGGAAGCTGCTGGTATGCCCATCAACAGATGAAGAAATAGATGAAGAAAATACAGCATATATACACAGTGGAGTAATATTCTGTCAGAAGGATAAATTTTGAATTGTTTGTAGGAAAATGGATGTACCTGGTGACCATTATGATTAATGAAGTGGATCAAGCACAGGAGTCTAAATTTCAGAGTTTCTCTAGTAAGAGAAAACCAAAGTATAAGCAAGTAAAAGAGTCAAATAAAAATGAAGGTAGGAAACAATGCAGTAGATTTGTGGAATAGGTGAAGGGATGTGGGGGGAGATGAGAGGGTGGGAACTGGGGAAGGGAATGCAAAGAGAGAAAGAAGATATATATATATATATATATATATATATATATATATATATATATATATATATATCTCAATTCCTCAAATGGAATATAACTTTTGCATATCAGAAATACATAGTAATTAAAACAATTTTGGGAAGTGAATAAATACCAGTATTCAATACTCAAAAAACTCATCCACATGTATAGAAGGTTAAATTTGATGAGGGTTTTTTTTGAGTGGGAGACACATAATAACAAATTTAATTATCCCACATCTTAAAACAGATAACATAAAAACTCAAATATGACAGAAAATCCAAGCAACTACCATTGTCCTTGTCCTCCCTGGAGAAAGAGGCAGAGGTTGTAGCTTAGAATTCAGATGTGGCAAATTTAGAAGGGAAAATAATCTACCATCTCTTCAAGAGGTATCACCGAACTATGTCTCCAGTATGTTAGCTTTTAGTGGTGTTGCTTCTTCTTGCAGAAAATCTTTATTCTTTTTTCTGAATCAGATCCTGTCTTCTGTTTTTATGTGGTATGCGAGTGACCATTTTCTACCAGGTGACTGTCCCTCATCTGTGATGTTTTAGATCAGAAATGTTTCAGATCTTGGACTTTTAGTTTTCATTTGGAATCTGTGCTTACATTACCAATACAGTATGTCTAATCAGAATATCCAAATTCCAAAATGCTTAAAGTTTTTACAGCTATATCTTTTGGCCTCCATTCCCACATTCTCCTTGTTATACAGAACTTTTCATTCCTTTGAAATTTTGTATTCTTTCATTGTTAGACTCATAATATTTTTCGTGCATGAATGGTCACTTCTTGTTCTAATGCACTTCTTTCCTCAGTTAAGTCCTAATCATCTTTCAAGTCTTAGATTAGATGCCAGTTTTCTCTGTATCAGTCATTACTCTTAAGTACAGATGGTACCCAATTTAAAAAGTTTTCAGTTCTGATTTAGATACTTTACTATGGTGCAAGAGTGATTTATATTCACTTGCAACTGTACTTTGAATTTTGATCTTCTCCTAGTCTGGTGATAAGCAGTAGTATAGTCTCTTGATGGTGGGCAGCAATGGCAAGCTGTAGCCACAATCAGGCACCTTATCATTGAGGGCAGTAGCCAATACTTTATAGTGTACTGTATTTCAGAGATAGGATTTCTGGAAGATTGAGCATATTACATGCATTTGAGGATATTTTCAGTTTATGTTAGGTTTATTCAGAGTCACATTGTATGTTAAGGAGCATCTCTATTTCCTATAATATACTAATCTTACCCAATCAGAGCATTTGTATGTTATAATCTATTGGACTGTCAGAAAAGTCATAGCATATTTTTTCAGTTTATCAAAGCTCACTTATTTATGTAAAGAACAAAGATCAGTCAGTGGTACATTGTCCATTTTGTACCATATAACCTTTTGCCATCTTTCAGTGAGCTTCATAATTCCTTATTTATAGAAGAACCTGTCTTTATTACTGAAAAACTAACCAAGGTGATGATTTACCACCTTGTCTGGACGTTATACTCCATAAGGAGTTTTGAAGACATAAAGAGTTTTGAAGAGAGTGAAACAAGTGAAAATCTGATGGCATAAGGTCATGAGAGTATGGTGGGTGTGGCAACACATGTGATCCAAGATCCAATAAATGTTGGCCGGTGAGAAGACTTGCGTGTGATCTTGGATTGCCATGACGGAACACAACTTCTTGGTAATTAATGAGCTCTGGATGATGTATTTGCTCACACTGTCCAATTGCCTACAGTAACATTCAAATTTATTGTTTGGTTCCTTGGTAGGAGGTTAAAAAACAAAACACCTTTAAAATCCCACGACACCGAGAGTATAACCTTCCTCTGATGAATGTCATTGAGACAAATACTGTTTGCACACTACATTGCTGTAAACAGTCCACTTCTCACACAAGTTATCAGTTGCTTCCAAAAGGACTGTTCTCCTCAAATTTAATGTGCATATCATTGATGTTTAAACATGCTGTCAAATCAACTTTGAGTTAATGAGGACCCCATATGTCGAGCTTGCTTATTTATCTCATCTTCAGGGAATCTTCAACATTTGAATGATGCATGTTCAATGTTTCTACAATCTCTCATGTCCTATAATGTACATTTGACTTCATCATTGCCTTTATTTTGTTATCATCAACTTCGGCGGGTCTCCCTGACCAGGAAGTGTTGTTGAGATCAAAATGACCAGCATGGAATTTTGTGAACCATCATTGACTCCAACATTCTTGTAGAGCATTGTTGCTATAAACTGTATGCAGTTTTTCACAAGCTTGATGAGCGTTGCTTCCTGTACAGAAGTAAAACAGTAAAATATGGGGGAAATGCAGTTTAGTCTTCCATGTTCAGCTTGTTGTAAAATCTCTAAACTTCGGCCAAACTTCTCTTTTTATAAAGAATGAAAGTAGAAGTATTAGCTGTTAACTGACATAACAGTAACATACATATGACTGACTCAAACATTTCCAATAATAAATTAGTGCCATTTATGGCAAAAATGTGTCATGATTTTTCTAACAGCCCTGTTGTTGGTAATTCTCTATTCAGTTGTTTGTTTTAGAAAAATAGTTAATTATAGCTGTATGTATGTATGGTACAGGTAAAAAACTTCATTACAAAGTTGAAGATACACAGAGAAAGTGTCTTTTATACAATATATAGCAAATGTGATATTTTTTAAGGTAGCTCAGGATTAAGAGGTAATATTAGTCAGATTATCTGGTTCAGTCTTTAAGAATTAGAAAACAGATCTAGAGGAATAAAGTACTTTCAGAACGCTACCTGGTTAGATTGTGTCAAATGAAATTAAACTGTAGTTCTCTTGATTGAGGAATTTGATTATAAGAAAAGAAATGCTACTAACTGTGAAAACTGAATTAAAATGTGGACTAATTTCATTTATTTGGAAAAACATAATATCTTGAGCTGTTAGTGAGTTAGTGCTCTTTTATTCAACTGAGAAAACTGGGGATTGACTGTAGGACATGAACTTATTTTGTGGTCTCTAAGGCTAGACTGAGCTCTCACTCAAGTTTGTTCTCTCATGAAGCTGCCTAAAAAATATTTCTGTGCTTCAGAGAATAAGCCATTATTGTAGGTACATAATCTGCTAATATGCTCTTCTCTTTATATATGTTTTCAATGCTCAGAATTGATCTGTAGGTAGGTATTAGAATTTCCATCTTAGGTTGTGGAAATTGAGGGTCAGAAAAATTATATTGCTAGGAAGTGGTGGAACTGGAATTTAAATTTAGTTATGTCTAAGTCCAAAGCTTATTTTTGTCCTTTACTAGGTCACATTAGTATCTACAAAGTGTTAGTACAGAGACATTTGCCAATTTGTTTGATTTGTTAAGGCCTGGACTGATTTAACAAATTAGATTGGAGAATAGGTTCACATGACTTGAAGGCTCTTTTAATGGATCTATTGCTTTTCTGATACTACTTTTATAAATTGTACATTTCCATGTATGTATATGAAGGTACGGTATTGGAGTTGAACTTTTATTTCACCTTCCCCTTTTAATGTTTTAGTATTAAAACTGAGCTTGCCCAGCTGGTAGTGTATGCTGTTTAGGATGTTCTAGGACACCCTGGACCTCAAAGCAAGACCCATCCCAAAAGCAAAGCAAAACAAAACACTAATGCTATTTTAAACGTGAATCTGCTTAAATACATGCTAGCAGCAAACTGGAAAATCCAGAGAGAAGGAGCCATTTATGTGAGTGTATGTTCCTTTGCTTTTAAGGTGGGAACTTGTCCACTAATTCTTTACTAGACCTTACTCAAATTCTTCTTTTTATAAATTATAAATCAGTCCCTTACTCCTTGCAACTTACTTAACAGACATCTATTGAATGCTTACTAGAATACACAGTCAGACAGTCCATAATTTTCACAGACCGTGTCTAAATATCTCAGATGGAGAGATCTGAAATGCTAAAAGGGGGAAGAAGCACTTGAAAGTAAGAGATTGAAGTTACAGATTATATCTCCTTGACATTTTCCAAGATAGCTCCTTAGATAGTCAAGTGAGTAGGCTAGAAGAGACATATACAAGAATAGGGAGGATAACTTTTTATAGGCTTCACAATACCCTAATAGGTATGGCCCAATCACATGTGGATTAAAAAGTTCCCAGACTTCATCTAAGTACATTTTTTGATGTACAAGGGCTCTGGAAGGAATTGAAAAGTGTTTGTTGACATATCCTCAATTCTTTCTCCATATGAAAATGGCCATCCTAATTGAGGTGATTATATGTGTGTGCAGATTCTTCTTCCCTTTCTCCTCAAGTCCGTGTAATTATCCACAACATATATTTGTAGAGTAGTTGGCCTGATTCAGGAACTGTCAGAATGAGAAGTAACAAGTTTCTGGAATACTGTGGGATTTATGCTCCATTTTTAACATTAAAAGAAAGGATAGAAGTCTTGTTTAGAAATTTAAAATACTTGCTTGTAGATGTCATACGTTTACTTACCAATATAAAAACCCATTTTTGTATTGTTTTTTTGAGAATTTTAATATGTGTGTTACAGAATTTGTTCACATATTGATTACATACAACTTGGGGAGTTGATGCTCATGCATAGCCCTTTGTGATCTCTCTTTTTTTCTTCCTCCTTGCCTTCCTCTACCCCATTCAGCCCTTCCTCTAGTCTCACAACACCTTCCCTTCTCCTACCAGTTTATTCTTTATCTTACATTTTGCTATAACCTTTTGTGTCCGGTTTATTTTGATAAGCATTATGGTTTCAAGGTCTAACTATTTTTTTGTACAACTGAAAGCCTCTTTTAACAGAGTGAATCTTGAATGGAAACAGTTTATTCCTTATATGTTATATGTGGAGTTACATATTATGTATCTTTTGTCTTCTGTATGTGGCTTTTAATAAAGTTTATTCATTTAGTATGCTGACTTGTCTGAAATTTGATAGACTAGCCATGTAAATTAACCTAACATTTGCAATAAACTTTAAAATGCTTATACAGTAGTCTAAAATCCATTATTTAGGGTTGGAGGGATAGTACAGTGGTTAGAGCGCTTGGCACAAGCCCCTGAGCTCGATTCCCCAGCACCACATAATGCCTGGTTGTGGTGGTATACACTGTAATCCCAGCACTTGAGAGGCTAAGGCAGGATTGCTGTGAATCTAGGTCAGCCTGGGCAATACAGACTAGCCTGGAATGCAGAGTGAGACTGTTTCCAAAAAAATTTAAAAAGTTGTAAAAACAAAACTAGCTTTTATATATGTAATTTTTTTTTCAAGCTTGGTAGTTAAAAATCCTAAAGCCCTAGTAGTATACCTTGAGAGCATTAATTAAAGACCTATTTTATGGTGTCTGAGAGATCCTTAGCTGTGTGTTTCATTAGACTGGCAGTTATCTTAAGGTGAAAAGACCCAAAACTTTTCATTATTTATGCAGTATTGTAACTGACATACAGTCTTTGAATAAAAAGTGGTCTCATTTCTATTGAATGACAGTATGACCCATGATTAAATTAAACATATGATTGTCAGTATGTTTATTGTACCTATAATAATTTCAGTGGGTAATAACGGAAATAGTATTCCATTACTTTGCTTTTCACTTCTAATGGGTGTGCTTGTCTGTGTATAGGTGTCGTTTCAGCCAGATGTTGCATCCAATTTTTGAGGAAGCTTCCGATGTCATTAAGGAAGAATATCCAAATCAAAATCAAGTAGTGTTTGCCAGAGTTGATTGTGATCAGCACTGTAAGTAATTCAGTAGGAAGCCTGGGAGAAACTGTTCTGTTTCTCCTCTCCTACACAAATACACATTTTTTAAAGGCTCTGTTTCAGTGGGTAATGAAGTGCTCTAGGAACCTTTGTGACCTTGGTTAGATTGTTAATATTTGATCTTTATGTACTTATAACAGACTTTTCTGTCTTGCCTGTTTGAAAAGATTTTTTTTTACTTTTTTTATTCAGATATATGTAGGTGGAATATAGATAATAAATTATAACTAGCAATATTTTCTAACAAAGCAAATGTGAAAATTGCTAAAGTCGAAGGTAGCTTTTCAATAAAAGAAATGTTATAGTCATTTCAAAAAGAGAGTCTTAGCTTTTTATTTTTTGTAGAGGTTCTAGGATTAGCCTAAATGATCTTTGAAGTATAAATTAGTGGTAGTTACTGATTATTGAAAGGATAAGAAACTCAGTTATTCTTTTTCAAAATCCATTTTCTTGCACTTTGCTTATCCAGTGGAGCATTCTTTGAACAATTCTCATGGCTTTCTTAAGCATGACAGATTTCTTAAATTTGAGGTAGTGAGCCAGCAGTAGTGTTTCCTCCTGAGTGCTTTAATTTCAACTGAACTTTCCTTCCTCATGGTGTCAGTCCTTATGTTTGGTAGTTCTAATTTTTAGGACTTAATCATCATATCAGCTGTACTAAATCAGTTGTTCAAAACAGGAAAATTTTTTTCCTTTTCTCGTCTTTTTAAAAAAAATTCCATTTATTAATCTGTGTGTCTCAAATATTTGACAGTTTCTGAGAGATAGATGCTACTCATTAAAAGCTTATTGCATTGAGTGATGGGTAAGTTGGTCTGAATATAGAGTCATGGCCTATTCTGCTGCAAGTTTCTTATTTACAAAACTTAACCTACTGATTAGATTTAGTTTAGTGGGTGTGCATGTGGTAATACTATTCCTTTTACTGAAGAGATGGAAATAAAATGGCTGAGCCAATGTGTACAGAGCTTAGTGTTAGTCAAATTGGAATTAGAATTCTGACCTCCTGACCAAGTGCCTTCACAGACTAATTGTTTTTAAAAAATTTTTTTCCTGTTCAATTTATCAAGTATCTTGAGGATTTAGTAGTATAGTCTTTTGCTAGATGGAAAAACATTCTCTAATAGCAAATCATTTCAGTCTCTTAAGCCATACCCCATATTTCTGTCTGCTAAGATTCATAACTAGATAGAATGAAGGAAGCAATAAAAGGTCATCAATATAAGCATAGACTCTCTTTCTACCCTGTTGCTTTGATCTTTTCTCCCACCTTTTATTGACAGATAACATGCTCAAACTTGTTTTTTTTGACCACAAATAATTTCTTAATTTGTCTCTCTTTTTTTTAGTGTACGTTTGTTATAAATATTCATGGGACATATTTATCCAAGTATTTGAAATTAATTTTTAACTAGAACCCTTATTTCTTGTTTTGTTTTTTTCCCCCATTTTATTGATATGTACAAGTGCAGAATTTAAGGTTTACAATGGAGTTGAGCATTTTGTGCACATACTTTCTTGTCAAAGTGACAAGGGCTTTACCATACTGCTTTTGTCCCTCCCCCTACCCTTCCTTCCCTCCCTTCCCCCCCTCCCCCCCGTTCTTCCCACTTCCCCCATTCCCCCTCTTTTGCTCTGTCTTTTATTTAAAGTTCCATGAGATAGTTGTGGTCTGGGTCAGCTAAAGAAAATTAAGCCCACCAAAATAAAGGATCCTATTGAAAAATGGGCAAATGAAGAGGCATCTCAAACTTTTTTATTCTTTATCTTTTTGATTGGAATTATAGCACAAGAAAGAGTCCTACTTTCACTGAATTTGAATTATATTATCTGAAATTATGCTTGTAAGCTTATAGTCATTGGGAAGAAAATTTTGTGTTTATATTATTGAAACACATACATACATGTACAGATCACTTATTCTGTCTTAAACAGATTCTTACTTTTGGAATCAATCTGACATTGTTGCTAGTAAGTTGTCTTTTTATTGGAGTAAAGCGCCAGTTAAGACTTTCAGTCCACCCAAATAGTTGTTACCAAAAAAAGTTACATCAGAAGTTTGATGTATTCTCTCTAAAAATTCTTTTACCTTTTATGTAATTATTCACTCTTTAAAAAACGGCAGTGTGATTTATTTACATTCTCCACTTTCTCCTTAAACACTGTAAGACTAATTTTTTTTTTAAGACTATAGTCTTGTTAACTCTTTATGTGATGGTTGGATTGTAGACATTTTGAACTGGAAGAACATTTGGAATTCTGTTGTCTGAAGAGAAATGCCTATTTGTCAAATTATTATTTAGTAGAGTAGGGTTTTTTTTAAAGACTTTGAGATATAGATGACATATATATTGAATATGTTTAAGTAGTACATTTGTGGATTGATACATGTATTAAAGATGTGAAACCAACATCACAAGATCTTACATCACCCCCTTTGCATTCTTTCATGCCCTTTTATGATATCTCTAACCTAGTTCCTTCCATCCCATCTTCAGGAAATCCCTGTTTTCTGTCCTAATAGATTAGTTTGCATCTCCTAGAATTTTATGTAAGAGGAATCATACAGTAGTATATGTTATTTCTTGTTTTTATTTTTTGACTCAATCATAATTCTTTTGAGACTATGCCATGTTGCCTGTATCATTCATTTTTGTTTTGTAATGGTATTCCATTGCAGGGCTAGACACCAGAACTAGTTTATTTGCTTATGGACATACATTTGAATTGTTTCCAAATTTTTGGATATTACAAGTAAAGCTACTATGAACATTCAGGTACAGGTCTTTGCTCATATGCTTTCATGTGTCCTGGGAAAACATTTAGATATAAAATATCTGAGTCATATGGTAGGTCTGTGTTTAACTTTTTAAGAAACTGCCTGTTTTCCAAAGTATGTGTGTTAAACTTTACGTACTTTAAATATATGTGAAAAGGTATCTCCTGGCTATTTAATTTGTACTTTTGCATATTTTCTTAATAAATAGTGGCAGTGAGAACATTTTCATATGCTTCTGTGACATTGGTATATCTTGGATGAAGTGTCTATTCAAGTCTTACAGATTGTTACTATGTTATTTTTCTTGCTGAGTTTGTACACTCATTATTATGAATACTACTCAATTTTCAACTGTATTGTTTGCATATAATTCTCTTATTATTTTATGTCTTTTTAAATGTGAAAAACAAAATTTATCATCTTAACCATTTTTAGTTGGGTAGTTTCAGTAACATTAAGCATATTTACATTATTTTCTGTAATCAGTCTTCAGACAGTTTTTCATCTTGCAAGACTGAAATGTTGTACTTATCAAGTAGCAACTTCTCATTTCTCTTTCCCCATTCCTCTGGGAGCCATCATTCTATTTTCTTCATCTATGAATTTGACTATTCTAGATATCCTACATCTTTGGGTCTACACAAATGGTGTCTGTCTTTGTGGCTGGCTTATTTCACTTAATACAATGTCTGCAAGATTCAGCTACATTGTAGTATGTGTTAGAATTTCCTTTCTTTTAACTGAATAAAATTCCATTGTACATGCAGTAGTCCTTCCTTATCTGTGATGGATACATTCTATAATGCTCCTTCCTTATGTATGATGGATACATCATATAATGCGTCTCCTGTGGATGCTTGCAACTGTGTTTCATACTGAACTCTGTATATGCTGTTTTTTACTCATTTATGATAAAGCTTAATTTATAAATAAGGCACAGTAAGAGATTAACACAAATAATAGAAAAGTTATAACAATATCTTGAAATTAAAGTTATGTGAATATAGTTTCAGAATATCTTACTGTATTTTCATCTTTTCGCTTGAAATACTTTATGACTTTGTCATAACTAAGTTGCTACTTAGTGTAGGGCCGGTACTATGAAAAATAAGTTACTTAAGCACAAGTATTTCAGTACTAGACACTTCATAGACAGTTGATAACAATGATGAAGAAATGTCTGTCTAATGAGTAGGTAACATTATTGTGGATATACTAAACAAAAGGATGTTCAACCTCTTGAAGTTATAGAACAGAGTACCTTGAGATTTCATCACATCATTCATATTGTTATATAATTTAAATTTATGAATTACTTCTGGAATTTTTTACTTAATTTTTTTGGGCTTTAGTTATCATGAGTAACAGAAACTGTGCATTGGGAAACTGTGGACATAGTGATACAGAGATACAGAATGGTCTGTGTCCTATTTTATCATCTGCTAATAGACTCTTAGATTACTTTCACCTCTTGGCTGTTATGAATAATGCTTCTGTGAACATGGTTGTACAAATAACAGTTTGGCATCTCACTTTCATTTATTTTGTATAAATAACCAAATGATAGAATTTGCTGAATCTTATGGTAATTCTGGTCTTAACATTTTGAAGAACTAATGTAATACCTTCCATAATGGCAACATCGTTTTATTTATCCTATTAGCTGTGAACAAATTTCTCATTTCTCCACATCCTTGCCCATATTTACTTTCTGTTTCTTTTATAGTGGCCATCTTAATGGTATGAAGTAACTGTGATGTTTTTCATTTTCCTAATGATTAGTGATGTGGAGTATTTGTTCATATGCTTGTTGATTATTGTATATATTGTTTGTAGAAATATCTACTCAAATCCTTTGTCCATTTTCTAGCCAGTATTTTTTGTTTTTATTTTTGCATTATAGGAAAGCTTTGTATATGAAAGATTTATGTAGTCCAGTTTATCTATTTTTACTTCTGTTACTTATATCTTAGGTTTCATAGTTAAGAAAATATTGCAAATCCAATGTCAAAAATTTTCTCCTATGTTTTCAGTTCAGAGTTTCTCTTTAGGTCTTTGGTTCATTTTGAGTTAATGCTGTGTATAGAGTAGGATGAGACTGCAGCTTTGTTCTTTGCATGTACGTCTTCAGGTTCAGACCTGTTTGTTGAAGAGATGGCTTTTTCCTCCATTGAATGGTCTTAACATCCTTGTCAAGTATCATTTGACTGTACATGAAGGGTTTATCTCTGAAATTTTTCTTCTATTTCATGATCTGTATGTCTTTAGATTATTACTACACTGCTTTGCTTACTCTAGCTTTGTTCTACATTTTGAAATTTAGAAGTATGAAACTTTCAACTGTCTTTTTATGTTCTTATGAAATTCTTTCTATTAAGTTTAGTGGATTGTACTTTGGATATTGTATCTAAGAAATCTGTGTCTCTCCAAAAACCACAGGTATTCTGCCATATTTTCATTTGTGAATTTTATTGTGTAAAGATTTATATTTGAGTCTGTAATTCACTTGAAGTTAATTTTTTGATGTAGCATAGTGTGTAACTTGGAGGGCTTTTTTATACAGTTAGTTATAATGTGGTTTCTGGTCATTATCTGTTTGAAAGAGTATCCCCCCTTTTTTATGCTAACTTTCCATCTTTGTTGAAATCAGTGAACTCTGTGGGTTTTATTTGTGGATTTCTGATTGCTCCTCTTACACTGTTAATCTATTTATTCTTAGACTGGTACCACATTCTGTAGATTATTGTGGTTCATAAAAGGTTTTCAAGACAGGTAGTATAAATCTTCTAACTTTGTACCTTTTTCTCAGAGTTGTTTGTTCTATGTGCTTCTTTATTTTCATACGACTTTTAAAATCAGCTTGTTAATTTCTACCAACAAAAAGGACTGTTGGGATTTTAATTGGAATTGTTTTAATTATCAGGATTATTTGTAGAAAATTATATATACTCCTTTACCCACTTGTCCTACTGTCAATGTCTTGCCAGTACCATTGTATATTGTCAGTACTAAGAAGCAAATATTGATACATTATTATGAGTTAACCTGTCTAATTTTTTTGTATTGTATCAGCTTTTCTACTAGTCTATTGATGTTTTTTTTTTTTTTTTGTTTCAGAGTATTTTATTTATCAATTCTTAGATATCTGGTCATTTCTTGGTATTTATTTTTCATAACCTTAATAGTTTTGAGGAATATTGGTCAAGTAGTTTGTAGAACATACCTGATTTTGGGTTTGTCTGTCTTTTTTTTTTTTTTTTTTTTTTTTTTTCTTTTTTTTGCTCAGGCTTTGTGAGATGGATTTCTAAGTATTTTAAATATTTTGATACAAATGGGATTTATTTAAAGAATTTATAGAATTTTTTGCTATTATGTAAAAATAAGATTGATTTTTGTATATTACTCTTTTATACTGAAATCTGTTAGTTCCAACAAGTTTTATGTTGAGTCCATAGAATTTTCTACTAGGATAATTATGTTTTGTACAAATAAAAAGTTCAATTTTTTTCTAGTTTGTATCTTCTTACACTATTCTTTCCTGTCAAATATACCTACTTATTGCTTTAGAATTAGTTTGTAGTGGCAGGAGACTTACAGGAACTTTCCCAAAAAAGGCAAAAGGAGGCACTGTTTCTGTCCTGCTCTCTAAGAATTTAGTCTGTCTTCCTTTTGATTCATTGCTTCACTCAAAACTCTCATCCAAAGTTTATAATGTTATTTCTTGGAGTAGTTCCTATAAAAAGTTTCTGCTCAAATTACCTGGGGAAAAACCTGTTTATTGAGGGCTTAAATGGATTTAAACATCATCTGACACATATTATTTCAGTTATTGTCACCACAGTTCCTTGAGTTAGTTTTATTTATACAACAATAAAAAACATTGTACACCTGCTGTAGATAATACCTGTAGTAGATCGTGGAGATACAGTAAAAAGCTGAACAAACCCAGATAAGCAAGAGAGATAAATACAATTGCATATTGTGATAACTATCTTAAAGGGAAGGTGTTAAATGCTTTGAGACAATGCAGGTATTATTCAATATGGAGCATAGGGACATAGGGTATAGGGGGTATATTTCTATGAGGAAATGATACAAAGCCTGAAGGAGGTATAGAAATGTTTAAGGGCTGTAGGGGAATAGGAAAGTTGCAGAGAGAAGGAGTAAATAAATTGAGTTTCTCATAGACACTCAGAATTTGCCAATTTATTTTGTATGAGAACTACTAAAATGTGTTGTTGGGAATTATAGGATTACCTAAGTGAGCTCTAACTGGTCTGAATTGTGAGAAAAGTATGTTCATATATGGTAAAATGTTGAATCTTCCATTTCAGTTTTTTTTAATTTACAAAATTAATACTTAAAACAGTTAACTGATACATTGGTGTCATAGTACATTGATAACATGCATACTCATGTTTGTAACAACACAACTCGTAACATCTAAGTCTTGAAAGGAGACAATATGTCCATCAACAAGTGAACAGATAAGTAAAATATTGTATGTACGCACAATGGAATACTCTTTGCTGAAAAGGATAAACTTGAGTCATTTGTAGGAAAATGGATGTGTTTTGAGGCCATTATTCCAAGTGAAATAAACCAGACATAAAAGATTAAATATCACATGAATTTTCTCATGTGAGAAATCTAAAACATAAATAATTTAAATATGAAAAGAGAGAAGATAGGAAACATTGAGGTAGGTTTTGTAGAGACAGTAAGGAGTCTTGGGAATAAGGAAAGGGGAGTAGTAGGTATTGAAGAGTGAAAGGGAAAGTAAAAATGATTAAGATATGATATGCATATGTACCAGTTCCCCAAGTTGAATGAAATTAAGATTATATTGCAAACATTCTAATAAACATAATAATTATAGGGGTGTTATGACTTGGATCTGGGATGTCCACCAAAAGCATTATGTATTTTAATGTTATAGAATATCTGTGGAACCATGTGGTGTTAATAGGTAGGCCTTGGTTAGAAGGGGTAAAACTTTGGTTAACCTGGAAGATGTGGATCCCTGGGACATGACCTGAAAGGATATATGCCAGCTCCACCCTTCCTTGCTCACTTCGCTTCTTGTCTGCCATGTCATGAAGCCCTCGTGCTGGGTTTCTGCCTTGTGCTTCTACCATTGCCAAGTGCCCATGAGTGGACTGAGACATTCTGAAACTATAAATCTTTCCTTTCTTAAGTTCTGGATGTCAGATAGTGTGCCCCACCAATGAAAACGTAACTAGAGAGGGGGAAAAATGAAAGCAGTTACTGAACCTGTAGTTTGTAGAAGAATCAGGAAGGAGTGTTTTGTGGCTTTAATTTTTGAGAGAATGTGTTTGGAAGAAGCTAGCAGTGAGTATATTGTGATTATTGTTGGTTGTAATTTATGTTTAGTTTCACTTCGATGAATGGTAAAAGACCTTCAATACAATCATTAAATTTCAAAGGAATTTTCTTGAATAGACTGACTGGCATTTTCAGGAATGTGTAGAACACTGTTCTCTATGTGGCTGTCCAGAGTTCTCCAATGGAAGCCTGTCATTAATGCATATGGCTTTGAGGGCATCTTCGTGTGTATGTGTGGTACTGGAAGGTGACTTTAGGGTCTTCATACTGAGCTATATCCCAAGTCCCTTTTTCTTTTATTCTGAAACTGAGTCTGCCTCTGTACTCCAGGCTAGTCCTGAACTCTCTCTGTAGCCCAGACTGGCTTTGAACTCATGGTAATCCTCCTGCCTCAGTCTCCCAAGCGCTAGGATTACTTACGTGGACCACCGTGACCGACTAATTTTTCTATGGTGCTGGGGAGCTGAATCTAGAAGTTTGCTTGTACTATGCAAGTACTCTAGCCTGTCTTTCTCTCTCTGTCTCTCTCTGTCTCTCTGTCTCTCTCTCTCTCTCTCTCTCTCTCTCTCTCTCTCTCTCTCTCTCTCTCTCACTCTCTCTCTCTCATATATGTAACAGACCCTCCATCCCAGTTTTGTTTTTGTTTTTCATTTTGAGAGTCTTGCTAAGTCGTTAAGTTGCCCAGGTTGGGCTCAGAGTGCTGGGATTATAGGCCTGTGTCACCATGCCCAAATAGGGCATTTTGTTTGTCACAAATCCACCATCTTCCATAAAGTGCCATTTCCCGGCATTTAGTATCTCTTCCTTACCACAAGATACTATAAATTGTAGACGTACCTACGTACCTTTTCTGAATGTTCTCCCATTGTAAAGTAGAACTTATGCCAGAAACAAAGGTGTCTAAGTATTAGGAAATAGTAATATATCCACCTGTAGATAAAATAAGGAAAACCACTTAGTCTTATTGATAGATACCAAAAAGGTGGATAAAACATAACACAATTTCTTGCAAGATGACAAAATTTATGAATCAGCTTTTGCTTGCATTTAATTTTTCACATTTTGTGGCTGTTTATTGCTTTATAAATATGTGCAAGCTGAAATTGACATGTGGACACATTTGAATTTAGTTTTGAAACTGCCTGAGCTGAAAACTTTGTATTTTGTCCAAGTTTTGGAAATTGTTACAAATGGTATGCTGTAATTTTTTTCTTTGTCATGTTTAAGAATTGAGATTGAGACCATAAAGTCAGAAAACAACAGAATTACAGGACAGTATAAAAATATATTGGTACTAATTTTCATGAAGAATTTTAAGTATTTTCAAAGTAGTCCCTTTTGGCAGTAATTCATTTGTTCATCCCTTAAAACATTTTAGGAGTTCTTTCTTAGGATTTGCCTTTTAATGCCTGTTTACTGGTCTATCAAAAAATCTTGCTATTGATACATAGTTATAGAAGATCCTTCATTAGTCAGCTACATTTATTTCCTTCTTTCTCCTTTTCTTTTACCTACCAGCATTTTTTATTTTTTATTTATTTATTTATTTATTTATTTTGGTGACACAGGGTCTTGTTCTGTAGCCCAGGCTAGTCCTAAACTCAGTGGAGCCCAGGCTGGCCTTGGATTCACAGCAATCCTGCCTCAGCCTACTTACTACTGGGGTTACAGATGTACACTGCCATGCCCAGTTTATGTGGTGCTGGGGAATCGAACTCGGTACTTAGTGCTTGACTTAGTACTTACTGCACTTTAACTGCTGAGCCATTCCTCCGGTCCCCTCCCAGAATTTTTTTTTTTTTGAAACTTTCTGCTCTGCCTTTATCTATGGAATTATATATCCTGAATACTTTTTTAATTGAAAGGCTCAGTTGGTTCACTAGCCCAGAACTTGGGAAGTGGTGTAGGAAAGAAGCCAAGCGTGAACATACCTAGCTAAACTACTCCCAGTCAACCCTTCTGTTTGTGTGAACTTAGTATCGTAGCCTTGCTTATCTTCCCCATTTTCCCAAAATGGTAAAGTTGGGAGCTGTAGTGGAAAATTTGATGATGTTAAGTGGTCATAGGGAAGCTTAACAACTGTTTTAGCTCCAGTGTATTTTTTTTAAATCTAACTGTTCTTTTTTAATCCTCCAAATTTCCCCTTGCTATATTTAATTTAGGAACAGACAGGTATAAGGAGAATAGGAAAAGAAAAAAGAAAAGGGAAAAAAAAAAAGAGAACCTTGAGGAACAGTCCTGCTATTTCCCACAGCCATTTCTTTCCTTGTGGGAGCCCTGGAGCAGTGTCCTCATTCATCCTGCGAAGAGGAGTTTGCGGCCTTCTCTTTTGTCATAGGTCTGACAACTGCTCCCTTAGCTTCTCCCATCTGGAAGACCCATTAAAACAAAATTACATGTCTGATGAAGACATATTTCATTGTTGATACCTTACATATTGTGATAAGAATCAGTCTGAATTTCAGTTATTGTGTGGAGGCATTCCAACATGATACATGTTTTTTGGTACATGTATAATATGTCAAGAGTTTTAAATCTCATTTACAGTTCTGGCCTGTGAAAACAATTTGAAGGTGTATTAGCTGCTTCGGTGATATTACTAATGAATAATGATGAAATATAAATTTTGTAGGTGTAGGGACCTTGTCTTTTTATATTTCTGTCCCTAGCAATGACGTTTTGCCTAGCAAATTGTGGGCTTTGAGTTGTACTTACTGAATATATATGGATGGATAAATGAATAATAGACAGCTAACATTCATAAACTTAAACTTAGTTTTGAGATACATTGTTCAGTAATTTAACTATGTTGTCTCATCTTCCAATATAATAAAATTATCTTGCATATTTCATCAAGTCTAAAAGGGACAATTTTAACTTACGTGGTAGAAAATGAGAAAAACTAGGCACAACTTAAATGCTTTATAGTTAATATTTTAGTCTGTCATGGTAGCTATTTTAGATTCATTAGATGTACTTTTTAAAAATCTTATTATTGTGTGTACCTTAAAAGGAAAATAAGTAGTTCTGAAATGATTCACAGAGTTTGACTCTTGTGCAACGTTTTCCATTTGAGCCAGTTTTTATTTTTTCCCACACAGTATTGACTTGATGTTGAGTGTTGGTAGTATTTGCGTTAAAGAGTAGTACTCCCTCAGAGTTTCTTCCATGTTGCTACAACTCATCCTACCAACGGTAACCAGTAACTACTATGCACTTTCCCATTTGACTATTCTCAGATATTTTTTCAATCGAAACATGCCATCTCTGGTTATGTAGCTTTTATTCATAGTTAGCAAGATCTAAACCAAAATGTCACTAATGATTTTTCTCTGTGTTAGTTGGAAGATTCTGGTTTTAGTTATAATATTCTATTTCCAAAATTTTTTCCATGCACGTATATGCACATGCATGCACATGTATACAGTACACCATAAAACATGCATGTATATAACTATAGATGATCACATCTCGTCTTGTGCATTTTCCTCACTTAGGGTGTTTGGGTGTAGTAATCCTCTAAGGATAATGTTGCCTTACAATTTAGAATCCCATCAGTCTGCCCCTGTGGGAGCAGGTTCTCTGCTGACCTCCAGTGGCCAGAGGCTGTAAGGCACTAAGCCAGAGGTGTGCATGTTACTGCTGATGCAGAAACTTTCAGACTCCAAGTAGCATTTTTAGCAAAGAGCTTTGTATTGTCCTTAAATTAAGTAGAACATACTCATGTATTATTGATCTGTTCTTACCTGTGTTCTAATGCATGTTGAACCTTCATTATTAGGATTGGGAGACTTTTACAAGAGGTTTACGTAAATGTGGTATTAAGAACAAGACAATAAAAAGTGAATAGTTCGTGTGCATGGATCAGAATGTGGATGATAAGTTAAGCCTGAGTTCTAAGTAAGCTCACAGGTTCACTTCTTTTTTTCCTTTTATGGACTTGTTTATTTTTGTTGTGTTTTGCATTTGTGGTGTTTTCTTGTTTTAGGAAGCATGGTTTGGGGGTAGAAATAGGTATATAGGTTCTTTTCCTGTCACAGAAGAACAGTAATGCCTTTGTATTGAAATCTGTGTCTCCCAAAAGAGGCCAAAACAACACATAACAGAGATAGATGTATACCCACATTCATAGTAGCACAACTAACAATAGCTAAAATATGGCAGTCACCAAAATACCCATCAGCAGACCAATGGATACACAAACTGTGGTATTTATACACAATGGAATACTACTATGCATCTATAAAGTCCAACAGCGTGGAGTCTTTTACAGGCAAATGGAAGAAACTTGAGAACATCATGCTTAGTGAAGTGAGTCAGAAGCAGAAGGTGAAATATTGAATGGTCTCTCTGATATGAGAGACCCAGATCACAACTCTTATGGAACTTAAAACGAAAAACAAAGTGAAACGGGGTAGGGTGGGGAGGGAGGGAGGCGTGGGTAGGAGGAGGGGCAAAAGGGGAGTGGGAAAGTCCTTGTCACCTTGACAAGATACGTATGTGCACAAAATGCTCAACTTCATTGTAAACCTTAAATTTTGCACTTATACATATCAGTAAAATGGGGGGGAAAAGAAATATGTGTCTCTTGCACTAACGGCTATGGGTAATCATCGCAGTGAGGGACATTAATGAGACAAGGGCATGGCCTACTTAGTTTCCTATCTGGAACCCTCCTGTGCTTTAGTTGAGGCAAAAAGGAAGGACCTAGCAAGGAAAAGTAAATGACCACTGAAGCAAAAGTATGTGCTAATTTTCCAGTTAGGGCGCTTTTAGCCTTCTGAAATCATTTTTTTTTAACATTTGAACTATCCAGTTAATTTTTTAAAATCCCATTCATTACACTCCTTAAGTCATTCTTTGTTATATTGTAAAAGTGTCACATTCTAATTATCTTCAAGTCACTTTCAGCCAAAGCGTGCAAAAAGTCACATTACTGTCTGAGATTATTGATCAATGTAATTTTTAGGATTTTAATTTGTATTAATTAATATGCAATATGCCTGCTGCTATTGTATTGTTTGAGAAGGGTGCCATGGACTCTTTTAATCCCCTAGTAGCCTTCAAGTATTATTTAATCTTTTTATCACCATAGCCAGAATTTTAAATCAGCCTAACGTTGTAGTATTTATGTTTGTAAACAGACTTCTGTTATTTCTGCTGGAACTATGATAGTAATTTTAATTCAGTTTGCTCTTACTGCCAGGTAAATGTTTCAAAGCTGAACTCTAACTCTGCCTACTTAACACAAACAGGATCAAACTCACACCTCATTAATTTAGTATTTAAGACCCTCTAGAGTCTGTGTTTAGCATTATTCTACTCCTTATTTATCCATATGTGTTTCTATCATACTGTTTTCTCATTATGTCCACAACTATGCCAAGTTTAGAAAGTTGAAAGCGTTATGTTTTCTCTAGCATTGTCCCTTGCCATACATTTTTCACTAATCTTTAGGCTACAAAGGGAAAGTGAACGTTTTCTGTTAGTTTTTTTCCTCTGGATCCATCTAATCTTTTCTTGCCTAATTGTTTAGCAATTGAAAAAAATTCCTTCTGTTCTCACAGGTAAATTGGGCATTGACTTGGCTAGGTTAGCCTTACCAACATTGAATGTGGACTTACATTGAACATAGTAAGATATATTGCCTTCTTAGAGCCTGATATTATTGAATTTTAGTTTTTAAGTTTATTACTATTTTTGAAAACATGGTGGTTGAATTTGTAAGATCCTGGTTATAGCCTAGCACATTTTTATGTTTATTGTCTATCTGTTTCTCATATCTTTAGACTACTTTGTGAGTCTTATTTTTATTGATTGGTTATATATTCTGAATATAATCATTCATCTCTAGTCAAAGGAATTAGTCTTCCCATTTGTCTTAAACATTCATGATCTTCCATATCCAGGTGCTTCCTGGCTTTAAACGCTGGCAAGTACTTGGCTATGGTAGAGCCCTAATACAGAATTGCAGTCCCTTTGTACAAGTATGCATTTGTAGTGTGTTTCCTGAACACCACAGGGCCAGAGAAACTTTTATTTTGGTGTTTCTATTCTCCATTTACTTTTTTCAGTGTTACCCACAAAATTCAATAAGGGTCCTTTACAGAAACTTGCTTTGTGCTTCATGGCTCTTTCAATCTACCATGCCAGCTCAGGCTATTAGGCAGAGCTTCATTTCTCTTTTGTATTTTATGTTTTAAATAGGTTATTTTTTTTTTTTAATTTGGGTTTTTCTAGTTATTACAACAG